>CATIWF010070936.1:0-79277 GCA_949630135.1 Balakata baccata
GTGCTACTCAGTGACACCAAAATCATGCTATAGGAGCCACGACTGTGCAAGGGGCCATGCTCGTGTAGTGTTCCTAAGATGCAGTACTATGCACGACCCATGTAGACTAGCGAACTATAGAATTTTATTTCTAATTTGAGATCTGACTTTAGATTGTGTGGGCCCATGCTTTGTAACTTAATTTCTATTGGTTGAGACCCCTTTTTGCCATGTAATTAATGAATAATTTTGGGTTCTTAAGGGAATTTGGGTGTGAATAGAATTCTACGCATAAAACCTGGGTATAAAAGATTCATTCTTTGGTTTTTTAGGGGGAGACCAGATTTTGGCAATATTCATTCATTCTTTGAAACTTTGATGGCTGAAAAGACCTTGGAGGCCACCTAATTTGTTTCCAGCAATCTATACTTACTCAACTTAGGGATTTTGTACAATTTGAGACCGAAGCTTAGATCTTTGAACCGTTCAAGGGGATTTCAAGTCTACAAGTCCCAAAGGGTTTTTAATTCCTATTTTCATCTTTCAATTCTTATAAACATGTTAAATTCGAGCATTCTTATCAACTTGACCATAGTGATAGCCATGTTTGGCTAAATCTTTTGTTAGGTATTAGTAGTTATTTAGGACATAAAGACCTCCCCATTTTTAATAAAATCATATTTCTTCCTATTTTGATTTTTCTTCTTTAGTTCTACTTTAAATATTTGACTAGCCATCATTTGTTTAATTTGGAATATATATTTTAGAGTTTTGTTATTAGATGAACCATCTGTAAGTCAACCTAAAATTCAAATTGGACTTTAGTTATGCCATTGGCTTGGGTAATTATTGTTTTAAGGTGAGAAACATTGAATGTTGATTTCATTGGGCCTAATCAAATTGGGGAAGGGATTGCATGCTAAATACCTAATCTTGGTTTCATCGGTTTAATTAATAATGTTACTAGCTTTCTTTTACTTAATTGCTTCACTACATTTAGTTTAATTTTAAGAATCAAAATAACTGAATAGAATGTTTAGTTGTATAATGGTGGTTATTGGCAATTGATGGTAATTAAGGATTTAAGCTAACAATTCCTTAAGAAATCAACCTTGGAGGTGACTTACCACTCTACAATTGGCTCGTGCACTTATGAGTAACATATTTTGATACGTCAATCTGCCTCATTGCCACTCCTAGCTTTCCTATCTCTCCGAACGATAATATCCCAAACTTCGTTGGGATCTTCATTATTAAATACCGAATGTTAGTACTAGAATAGGTGTCATGGAGGAATGGTCTAACTAAGATGGCATTGTAAGCAAAAGGCAAATCTACAATTATGAAATGTATCAAGAAATCTTTATATTTTGAATCGTCTCCAATATGAACGGTCATCCGTACGGACCTTTGACTTATATAGGCTGCCCATAGAGGAATGGTCCACCTAAGATGGCATTGTAAGCAAAAGGCAGATCTACAATCATGAAATTTATCAAGAAATCTTTATATTTTGAATCGTCTCCAATTTGAACAGTCATCTGTATAGACCTTTGACTTATATGGGAGGCCTACCGAGAGCAACAGGGGGAACTTTAACTTGTTGGAGCTCTTTTATCGCGCCTTTTAGTGAATTAAAAATATCCAGGGTTGTCAAGTTCACTACACTATCGTTGTCGACCAGCATCCTCTTGACCAGAATATTATGTATTCTTCCTTAAATGACCAAAGCATCTATATACCTTGCTTGGATCCACTCACCACCTTTGATGGAAATGGTTACTGGATCTAGGACTTGCTTCTTGCTAACAAAATATATTCTGAAGGTGCGTTGTTTCTTTGTCGGCTCGCTATATATGTCTACTCTCCTTACAATGACACTGATCATCGATGAGGGCTCCGCACGTGGTTTTTTCTCTTGTCGTTGAGGAAATCTATCTCTTCTTTGCTTCTGACCCTTGGATCTAACATATTTTTTAGGACACCTCTTTGTATGAGTCTTTTAATTTCCAGCAATCTTTCATGTCATGACCGTCATCTCTATGAAAATTATAGTATTTTCCTTGGTCTCTTTGATCTGTGTTTTTTGCATTCATTTTTGGTGCCCATCTTAACTCTTCCTCTATTTACTTTGCTACCATGAGAACCTGTCCATGCGATACATTCAGGGGAGTATACCTTCTCTCATGGGAATGTTGATTGCTTTTGTCTCTAAAATTCTTATTATAGTCTCCTCCATCATGATAATATCATTGTTATTTCTTTTCTGATTTTTCTGTCGCTTTGGGAGGAGATGGCCTTTTAGAGGATGATCCAGTAATAACTTCCATAGTGGAGTGAGCCATGCTAGGGGTCCTCAGCTTTGGAAGATCATCATCACCTCTCATGGTTTCTTCCAATTATATGTGCTACCTAGCTCTCATCACTAGCTTTGTAAAAGCTCTCGGTCTGTCTAGGTTCAAGGAGATGTATAACAATTTTGAGGTAGTACCTAAAGTGAAGGCTCCGATAGTGATAGTGTGGTCCAACTCATCTATTAACACTACTTCCCTGTTGAATGTTTCTACAAACTTGCATAGAGTTTCCTCCTTCTTTTGATAAAGCTTCTGCAAATCTACTGAAAGTTTCCAAATACAAAGGCTTGCAATAAATCTCATGTTAAAGAGATGTTCTAACTACTCGAAAGATCCAATGCTCCCTTGTTTCAATCCCTGGTACCATTGTTATGCCAAACTAACTAAGGTTGTTAGGAACACTTTACATTAGACATAATCCTAATTGGTATACAGTTGCATTGTTGTGCGAAACTGCGAGACATGACTCTGTGATTCACCAGCATCATTATATGTTAGTAGCTGGGAGAGTTTAATGTTTAGGTAAGGCTCATAAAGGATATGGTCAACAAGAGGGAAGTTTTTTTTTAGGCTATAGTCAAAATCTTTGGTTTGTGGTTGAAGTTCTTTAAGCATAATTTTTATGGTATCATAGAGGTTTTCTTATGTGATGGGTGTTTCTGGTGTGTTGGGTATGGTATCTTGAAAGAACGAGGAGTATCGAGGATATAAACTAGTGATGATAGGGGTGTGGGTTTTTTAGTGTTTTTGCTCTTGAGCTCATCAAGATCTTTCTTCATCATGGTAATCCGACTTACCACAATGTTGAACTCCTTAAGAAGAGAAAGGCAGTCCCTCTAGTTAGTTGTTTCCATAATTTTAGCAGAGCTGGTACTTGCTGCCACACTGTCCAACCAATTCTGCAAGTTCACTAGCGTTACTTTTGCGATAGTTGAATGTGGCATTTCCTCCATCAGGTTTTTCCCCTTTCTTCTCCTACTCCTTTTGCCGTACCACATTTTCACCTCACCAATTGATAACCTAGTCTTCAATCTTGAGTCCCTATACGGCAAGAAAGAGTGAAAGGGGTGCACTGGATCTATCCAACACTACCATTTCAATGCTTAAGTTAGTATAGAGAGAGAGATATAGGAGAAAACTGAAGAGGAAAAATATCAAAAAAGGTTAAGAGTTGTGGTTTTCTTACCTAACATATTATGCGGGTGTTAGTTTATATAGGTCTTGACCACTGGCCCTTTATTAGCTGCTATGGTGGCCTTTTTTTATGTCTTTCTCTCATTGGAGGACATACACTCATTAGGCATCATATGACACTCCACTGGCATTTACAGAAGATGCAATGGTAGGGATTGTTAGGGTATTCATATTAGGGTAGGCGGTGCATCCTTTTTATCCCTTTCGCTTTGTTTGCTCCTTTGTCTATTCTTGGAGAGCACACAACCCTTGATTGGTCCCAGTCTGGGCTTTGGTCTTCTTTCCTTATCACTTTCACTCTGCACTTCTCGTTTTGGTCTTAGTTTAAGTTCTAGTCTTCTTCTGACCTTGTAAAAAGTGGTCTTAGGGGGGTAAGTAGGTCATTTGTGACTATAGGTTATATAATTATACGAATAATAATACAACACATTTATATATATAAGACATGAATTGTCAGCTCTATAATGTATGTGTATTATTAGTACAATGAATGAAAAGAGAGTGGATAGAAGAAACATATTATATGTTAGATAAGTATAAGATTTAGTAGGAAAACACTGTTAGTTTTTTTGGTATGCTAATCACTTGGTTAACTTAATAATTCTTGTAGTGATTTGATAATTTCGATTCCTATAAGGTAGGAAAGGGTGGGGGAGGTGTATCGGATCTATCTAGCACAATCACTCCGAAGCTTAAGTTAGTGATGGGGAGAAATAGGAGAAAACTGTGGAGAGAAAATAGAGAGGTTGAGAGTTTTGGGTTTTCTTACCAAGCATGTAGATTATGAGTTAGTTCATATAGGTTTTTGTTGCATGCTCTCAATTGGTTGCAATAGTGGCCTTTCTTTATGTCCATCTTTTATTGGTGGACATCCACTCACCAAATATCAAGTGGCAGTGAGCTCTTTTGGTATTTACAGGAGGCATGCCTGTAAAGGCTGTTAGAGTATCCATGTCAGCGCAGGTGACTTTTCCTTTTTGTCTCTTTGGCTTTATCTGCATCTTTTGTATATTCTTGGAAGGAATGAAACCATTGTTTGGTCTTGGTCTAGCTTAGTCTTCTTTCTCCTTTTTGTCTCTTCAGCTTTATTTGTGTCTTTGTCTATTCTTGGAAGGAATGAAACCATTGTTTGGTCTTAGTCTAGCTCGATCTTCTTTCTTTGATTATGATAGGTCCACTTTTCTCATTCTAGTCTTAAACTTGGTCTCCTTATGACCTCGTGGTGGCTGGTCTACCAAGTATGTGGATCACTTATAATCGTAGGTCACTATAGTTCCTTAGAAAGTGATGGTCTACCATGAGTAGACTTGCGAGCCATGGTTTTGCCTTTTGCTCCATTGGTTTGGAGGTTCTTTGGTCTTGAGTATCTCTAGAGGGGATAATTTCTTTTTTGAATTCGAAGTGGCGCTTTCCTTGTACCTGTTCCCGCCTCTTTTTAACTTCCAAGACAAGCATTCCTACTCTAGTGGCTAACACTTCATTTTTTGAGGCACATGTTGTCACATTTGGACTTCCCTTTAAATGCCGACATCACCTATTTGTCATCTCTGGGTTTATTCTAGTTCCTTTCCCTTCTTCAAAAAAGTTCTTTTTGCTTTCTCTATTCTCCAGTTTGCCGTCGAAGATGATTTTTATCCAATAAATATCTCTTCTCCATGTTTTTTTCTTTTTCCTATTGTTTTCTTTGTTTATTTTGATTTCATTTTTCACCCTTAATCGAGAATCCATTCGGTAGCGATAAGGAAGTTTATAGCTATGGCGGCGATAAAGATTCTGGTAAAATTTTCGTATCCTCTTCTTCATCTTCTTCTTTTGAGGCACCGCCTTCTTCCTCCTCTATGGTGGGGAAGGACACATGTGACGCCTTACCTTTATAACATGACTATGCCTAGTATATCACACTATAACTGGAACCATCCTATTATATAGATAGAATGCTACTATCTATGCTTATCTTGTCTTACTACTGACTATATATTGCCATCTTATATGTTGTAATCATACTCATATTCTGGGTTCATATCAGTATGGCTTATATATATATTTTTTTCACACATGATATACATCAGCATATAGTTTTGGGCTCTAAGCCCCATACATGTACAAAATACATAACATAATTGTGTCATATATAAGCAACTAATACTGTTCCTATATGCATGGATATACAGAATACAAAACATGATAGATTAGACCCACAAAACGGGTCACAAATGTCCTCTTCTGATATGGGCTCTGGCTACCTTCTCTTTAACAATTTCTACGATCTACAAGCTATAGTCAGTATTAAGACAAGATAAACACAGATAGTGGCATTCTATGTTGTAATCATACACATATTCTGGGTTCATATCAGTATGGCTCATATATTTTTTTTCGACACATGATATACATCAGCATATAGTTTTGGGCTCTAAGCCCCATACATGTACAAAATACATAACATAACTGTGTCATATACAGGCCACAAATATTGTTCCCATATGCATGGATATACTGAATACAAAATATGATAGATTAGACTCACAAACCAGGTCATAAATGTCCTCTTCTGATATGGGCTATGGCTACCTTCTCTTTAACAATTTCTACTATATACAAGCTCCTTGATCTATGTAAGAAAAACTCACGCTAAGCTATCTCTAGCTTAGTGGTACATATAGGTATTGAGATTTTCCCATGCATCAAACATATAATCAACATAAAATATAGCATCATCATGTATCATGGTATATGGATATATTAATCATGCTTATGGTAAATAAACAAGTGATGTATTAACTAAATATAGTAACCATGTTCATATTATATACACACTTTATACTTTTACCATTATACTTATTACCAGTATCTTTCATTTATCAACTCTGTCTGTCTTTGTAACACCCTCAACTATTTATACATGCATTATTACATGCATTTTATTTGGACATATTCATTTTATATATGTCATTCACATTAAACACATGCATACATAGGGATTTTAGCTAGACGTGTTCACGAGATAAACTTGCCACGAGTTAGTTCATCGCAATAGGAGCAAGTCATACGTATCTAGTTATAATTCAAATAAGGACACAAGATATTGAAAATTAATTAAATAAAATGATTAAATTTGAAATAAATGAAATTTGGCATAGTAAAATTAATTAAAGTAGACAATTTGACTAGATAGTATTTTGGCACTAAGTGTACGTAAATATGTAGAGAAAATAGTAATAATAATAATTAATTAATTTAATTGATTATTTATTATTTAAATAAAACAGAAAAGCTAAAAAAAATAGAGAGGGATAAATTGCCTTGGTTGGTTGTGCACAAAAAAGGGCTGCTGCCTTATCTCAATTATAGCCAGCTTTTGCTTCTTCTTCCCTTCGTTTTTCTTCAAATTTCCTCTCAAATTCCAGCCATATTCAGACCTTCAGATCACAGGTAATTCATGTATTCTTCTTGTCTTGTTAAATTTTTATTAAGAATAGAAGATGGTAATCTTTTTCATGCAAGTGATGTAGTTGGATTCTATTTTAGGGGCAACATATTGATGCTCTATTTTCTTCTTGTTAGAAACCAAATCTGAGGAAGTTCATAAAAGTTGTAGTTTTATGTCTTAGATTTATGGATATATAAATAGTTTTGCATAATTTGGTATCTGTGGAAAGATATTAGCATCGGACTGAAACTGGTTCAATTGAGGAACCTAGTTGAATTATCTACTGTTTTGATTCTGTTTCTATATAATAGAGTCGGTAATTGATGAAACTCAAAACATGAAAATTGTAGACATATGTGTTATCTATTGTATACCAAATTTAAGGACCATATTATGGGTGGATGTTGAGTTATAGGCAAGAGAGTCATGTCTGTTCCATATTTGAGTTGCCTGCTTAGTATCCTGTGTAGGTCCAGTCAATTTTTTGCCAATTTGGAGCTCCTTATAGATATAATATGTAAATGGTCAAAGCATGAAAGTTATAGGTACATGTTTTAGCTAAATTTTGGCATAAAGTTCACCTCAATATGTTATGTATGTTGTGAGTTATAGCCTTCATAAATCATACTGGTCTGGATGCCAATCCTGTTTCTGACTAGTCACAATTACCCTACCATATGAGGACTTTAGAGACAGAATGGATGAAAGTTTTCAACATGAAAAATGTTCCATTTTAATATATCTATGTTCAAAGTTTCATACAAATATGACTTACACGTTATAAGATATTAAGAAGTAAATTTGGTGTCCCAAAATTGCCTAAGGTAAAAAACGGGGCAGAAAATAGAACATGTTTATAAATTACATAAAATATTCCACAATAATCCAATTGTTATAAAAATTAGATAGGTTGTAGCTCTACTTGTTAGCTTTAATTAGAAGTAAGAATCATACAAATTGGACTAGTATAGAAAAAGTTATAAGCTACTGAACATATGAAGGTCACACTACCATTATACCAAACCCTAGTTAGTGGTCCTTAAAATGCATATTTTAATTTGTTTAATTATCAAACGTTTTCTTTGGTACGTGCGATTATTACGTGCTACAAGTAATGTGACTTGATTTTCTTTATTTGAATTGCATGATTGCTATGATATGGTCAATGAGACTGTATTGAATGTAAAGTACATGTTTGGATTATATGTATAGATTTTCTTTGTATAAGGCAAAAGTTGACTAAAATATATAATGATTGTTGCAAATGCATATGGACTTAAAAGGCATTGTGACTAGCTAAATAGCATTGAAAAATAAAAGAAAAGGCCTATGGCCGTCTCCTGTGGTATGGGTTTGAACTCTTTCTTGAACAATCTTTACATCTACTATCTACAAGCTCAGTCATGCATGACAAAAATTCACATTAAGCTATCTCTAACTTAGTCATATATATAGGCATTAAAGTTTTTCCATGTAGTCACACCATGCAAAGCATAAATAAATGTAGTATTATTAAATTTAACATAAAAGAATTTAATATATTAATATATGAAATTCTCATGCAATTATAATATATTTTTCTTTTATTTTTCTACCATATTATTTGCGTCCAACTCAAACATGACAAGTTTATATGAACAAAAACCAACCAAATAACTCATTCAAATTCCAAGTTTCCTTTTATTACTTATTAGGCCGTATCTCGTCCCCGAACTATCCGGATACGGGATGTGAAGTAGGGGCACTCACGAAGCTAAAACCACCCTACTCATCAAAATCTCAAGTCAAGGGTGCTCGCAAAGCGTAAGCCACCTTAACTGAGTATAATCATATCATCTATATTCAAATAGGATTAGGGGCGCAATTAGAGCTAAGACTACCCTATCCTCAAATCATATCCATATTGGTACCATAATTCCCCTTATTGGTCTACCATCTATCCTATGCTAGTCCTCAAGTAGAGAAATGGACAATTAAATTCTTTAATTAATTATTTTCTTTAATGTATAACCATTTAATTATTAGCACACAATTATACTACTATATTTAACCATTTAAAGATTATTGGCATACTTTAACTGGATTTCCAAAATCATAAAGATAATTAAAATAAAATTGTGAAAATATCATGTCCTGAGCATGACACCACTTGCCTTGGCTGTGAACGATTCTTCCTCAATTCATATCATTAGTCATGGTCATGACTCTTTTATTTCTCTTATTTTCCAATTTAATCTCATTCTTTAAGGCATAAACACTCATAATATCAATCCAATCAAATTTTATCACAATTAACCATATTTAACAACACTTTATAATTCCCAAATATGCCATTTTTATTTTCTTTTAAACACATGACAAGAAAATTCAATTACACAAGTCATACACATTTTTTCCCACTTTATTTTTATTGGTCATGATTGTTCATTCATAAGTAATTATCATTCATCACAACCCAATATTATATATTCAATCTCTCTAATATGCCAATTTATCTCCTTAACCAATTATTATTCATTATCACCATTCAATAATTATAAATATGTCATATCATATAATTTCCATCACTTAATCACACAAATTATGCCATATACACAATCATGCAATTTGAGCAAACAATAATGCATATATATACAAACCTCAGTGGAGCTTTGCCAAAACTCAATATTTGGAGCTTGTCTATCCTTCTTGTTTATTGTCTCCTCCTCCTTCTTTATCTCCTACCATAAATATAACAATTCTATCAACTTCCAACAATTATGATAAAAACATATAATTATGAATTTAACCCATAATTTCCATACTAAACCTATGGTGCATATTTTCATCTCAACAACATGATCTCCTTCTTATTTCTAACCTCAAGAAGTTCTTCTCATCTATCATATTCATAGTATTTCACCAACTACCTTAACTTATGTGATTCTTACTCAACTTCAATAACCACAACAAATAACTTCATACTAATGATAAAGAGTTGGAGAAACATGTCACCTGACCTTTTAATGATAGAAAACGAGATTAACTTCAAGAAAACTCAAGTTCTCTTTCTTTGCTCAAACTTTCTTCCTCCAAATTCCTATCTACACTTGCCAACTCTCTCAACCCATACTCAAAGATTGGTTTTAATCTTGTTCTTAGTGTTTGAGAGCATAGGAATCTATGGGAGAAGGCTAGGATAATGTCTTTCTGTATTTGGGTTAGGTCTTGGTGTTTATGGTGCTAAATGACAAGATAAAATGATGAATGGTGGTGGCCATTCTTACATAACATATGTGTCACAGTCATGACTCAATGTGTCATGGGTGTGACACTTTAAAACCCTTTAAACCAACTTAAAATCTTTGAAAAATCTGCATAAAACTCCACACTACTCGATAGTCATGGTCGTGACTTATATAGTCATGCCTATATCTTGGTTTTTCACTCTATTTTGACTTTCAACACCATTACCAAGTCAAAATTTAAAAAATATACCCTACATATACCTGAAATATTCCTTCTTATTCTTACAATATAGCTCTCGTATATTAAATATATTCTCATTCTACTAACCCTTAATTACGGGTATTACATGCCCTACTTACCATTTTATTTAATTAAATCAATTCCATTTTATATTCTTACTTTTGATTACTAAATTACCCTTCATATACCACATTATTTTATGGGCTCTACTTTGTCAGCATTACATTTCTTTCCCGTTTAAAATGTTTCGTCCTCGAAACATACCTAATGTATTATCACTGAACAGCTGAGGGTATTGAGCCTTCATTATTTCCTTGCATTCCTATATGGCTTCTTCTGTTGCAAGTTTCTCCACAACACTTTCACCAATGGTACTCTCTTGTACTGAAGTTCCTTAACCTCTCGGGCTAAAATCTAAACTAGTTCTTCTTTATATGACAAATCCTATCTCACTTGTATACTTTTAACTGTATGATGTGAGAAAGATCATACCTATATTGTCTTAGCAGTGAGACATAAAAAAACATCACGTATTTGACTCAACTCTAGTGATAAAACGAGTCTCTATGCAACTGGTTCAATTCACTTTAGAATCTTGTATGGTCCAATAAATCTTGTGCTCAATTTGCCTTTCTTACCAAATCTTAATAGTTTTTTCCATGGAGAAACCTTAAGAAAAAGTTTATCTTCCACTACATATTCTATGTCTCGTCTCTTAAGATTTGCATATGACTTCTGCCTATATACAGTGGCTTTAAGTTTTCTCTGATAATTCTCACTTTTTCTTTTGTGTCCCATAGTACATCTAGCCTCATCACTTTCCTCTCAATGAGTTCTGTCCATTATAAGGGTGTTTGGCACTTTCTGTCGTATAATGCCTCAGATTGAGCCATCTGGATACTGGATTGATAACTATTAGGCAAATTCTATCAAAGGAAGATATTTATCCCAGCTACCTTCAAATTCATTAACACAACTACTCATCATATCTTCTAAGATCTAAATAACTCTTTCTGATTGTCCATCCATCTGAGGATGAAAAGCTGTGCTGAAATTGAGTTTAGTACCTAGAGCTCATTATAGACTACCCTAAAATTGAGATTTGAACTAGGGATCTCTATCAAACACTATAGAAACAGGTACTCAATGGAGTCATACTGTTTCTCACTTACATAAATTTCTATCAATTTATTTAATGAGTAATCTTTCTTGATAGACAAGAAATGTGCTGACTTTGTAAGTCTACCCACTGTGACCCATATGGCATCATACTTCCTCGATGTCAAAGGAAATCCCATCACAAAATCCATAGTAATCTGCTCCCACTTCCATTCCAGTATAGAAATTGGATGCAGCAACCCTAAAGGTACTTAGTGTTCAGCCTTAACTTGTTGACAAATCAAGCATCTCAAAGTATATTCCGTAATATCCTTTTTCATACATGCCCTCCAGTATCTACTCTTTAACTCCTGATACATCTTATTACTCCCTGGATACATAACATATTTACTCTCATGAGCCTCACTAAGAATCTTCTGTCTGAGATCTTTAATATCAGGTAGACATAACCTATCTTGATAGTACAATCCACCATCTAATTCAATAGTGAACTCAGGTCTCTCCCCCTTAAGACCAATTCAACCAATTTAGCTTCCCACTTTTGTGCATCTTTGATCTCCAGGATAAAAGTAGGTTGAATATACAATTTTGCCACAGTCTTTCTACTCAAAGCATCTACTACTATGTTAGCTTTACCAGGATGGTAGTCAATCATATAATTATAATCTTTTATTAACTTGAGCTATCTTTTCTGTCTTAAATTCAACTCTTTCTGTATATGAAGATATTTTAAACTATTGTGATTCGTGTAGATAAAACATTTCTCCCCATGGAGATAATGGTGCCAAATTTTCAATACACAAACTATGGCTGCCAACTCTAGGTTATATGTAGGATAATTCAACTCATGTGGCTTTAACTACCTAGAAGCATATACAACCACTTTTCCATCTTGTATTAATACACAACCTAATCCATTATAGGAAGCATCACTACAAATGACACTCCTTGTTAGGAATAGGTTGTGTTAAATAGAAGCTTCAGTGAGTATACTCTTAAGTTTGTCAAAACTAGCTTGACATTCATTTGTCCACTCAAATCTAACATCTTTCCTTAATAGTCTAGTCAAAAGAGATGCGATCATTGAGAAACCCCTAACAAACCTCTAATAATATCTAGCTAAGCCTAAGGAACTTCGAACTTTAGTCCTCATGGAGGCTTCCAATTCACAATTATTTTAGTCTTACTAGGATCAACTCTAATGCCTTCTGCTGATACAATGTGTCCTAGAAATGTCATTTTATTTAGCCAAAATTCACATTTTGAGTGTTTGGCATAAAGCTTATGTTCCCTGAGGGTCTGCAATACTATTCTCAAATGCTTCTCATGCTCTTCTATATCTTTGGAATATACCAGAATATCATCGATAAAAATAACCATAAATTGATCTAGGTATGGCTTAAAGATTCTATTCAATAGATCCACATATGCTACTAGGGCATTGGTCAGCCCAAATGGCATGACCAAAAACTCATAATGGCCATAACTAGTTCTAAATGTTGTCTTAGCTATGTCCTTCATCTTCACCCTTACTTAATGGTATCTCGATCTCAAGTTTATCTTGGAAAACACTCCTGCACCTTTAAGTTGATCAAAAAGATCATCAATTTGTGGTAAAGGTTAATTGTTCTTAATGATCACCTTATTCAACTGTGATAATCAATACATAGTCTCATAGATCCACCTTTCTTTCTAACAAATAATACCAATGCACCCTAAGGAGACATAATCGGTCTAATGAAACCCTTGTCAAGAAGCTCTTCCTTGAGTTGCTTCATTTCTGATGGTGTCATTCTATACGGTGTCATTAATATATGCATAGTACCTGGAACAAGATCAATAGCAAATTCTACCTCCCTCTCTGGTGATAATCCAAGTAAATCATCGGGAAACACATGGGAATTCATTAACCACAGGAATATCCTTAAGATCTACACCTCCCTTTTTAGTGTCAATTACATGAGACAAATAAGCTTCACACCTTTTTTTCATCATTCTCTAGGCTTTCATTGTAGATATGACTTAAGGGGCTATGGAAATAATTCACCATTCATAACAATTTCCTCCTTATCTATCGTCTTAGGTATCACAGACTTAGAATTACAATCTACTACTGTTTTATGATGAAAGAGTCAATCCATGCCTAAAATGGCATCAAACTTATAGAAAGGCAACTCGATCAAGTCTATAGAAAATTCCTTACTATGCACAACTAAAGGACAATCTTTAAATATCTTGTTCACTCTCACATTGTGGCCTAGAAAGTTCCTAACTTCAATACTATAATCTAGATTCTCTCTAACCATGTTATGCTAGCTAAGTGTGCAAATGCAAATGTAAGAATATGCTGGATCTAGGTCTATTCACTATCTCATAAACTGCCTACCTTGGTTAGCCAAGTCCTCCTCTAGACTAAGCTTTAGGCTGAGTAGGGATTGATCTAGCCGTATATGTGGGAGTATTACCTGTCAAAAGTAGGCAATCCTTCCGTATATACCCGTGGCACGCCAACACTCTCCTTGGTGACTCCTATTGCAAATGTTACATGCTAGTATATCTTCCTTACTAATTGGAGGCTATGAACTAGCTATAGCTGAAGGAGCCTTAAAGGGCTGTCCCCTCCTAGCTTGCCCTATTTGTGAGTAGCTAGGACCCTTTCCTTGTCCTTTACTTTGTGAACGACTAGCAAGGAAATATCCCTTCTTGCTAGGAGAATGGGTCTCAGAAGTAGCTGGCTTCTTAGAATATTCTTCTATTCTTTTCTTCTTTCTCTTCTCTAAACTAAGTGATGTGAAGACTAACTGAGTGAAACTAGTGTGCTAGAGAGCAGTTACAATATCTCCAATCTCTTCATTCATACCATCTTCAAATCTCTTGCATTTCTCTCTTTCATTAGCAACTAAATCAGGAGCATACTTACTCAATCGGGTAAACTCTTGCTAGTACTCAATCAATGACATATTACCCTACTTAAGATTCATGAATTCTTTCTTCTTCTCATCTATGTAAATCAATGGAATGTACTGCTCATTGAATTTAAAAAGAAAGAGATCCTAAGAAACTGATTCTACTACACCTAGCTTGATAAGGACTGACTTCCACCAGTCATATTCCTCCTCTTGGAGTAAAGAGGTAGCAAATATATCTTTATCCTTAGCTTCCATTTGCAATTTTTAAAAATTCTCTCGGCTTTCTCCAACTAATATAAAGCTGTTGCTAGAGCTGGCAATTTGGGGCACGACACAATTAAACAACATGAAATGACACGGACTTAGATAAATATGGGTTTGAGTTTAACATATATGGATCGTAATTATATCAACAAGATTAAGACACGAAAAAAACTATATCATAAACGGATTTTTCTTGCTTAACATATTAAGACACGATTAAACACAATTATAATATTTTAAATATTTATAATATATTTATATATAATAAATTTATAATAAATTATGTCAAAATTAATTGTATTAGCATATTTTATATACTAATAAATATAAATAAGTATTGTATAGCATTATTTTTATAATTATATTAATATTCATGTATAATTGTATCTCATGTCATGTATGTATACACATGTAGACGTATTTAGTTGACCGCGTCAAATAGTTTCGTATAGTATAACGGGTATATGAGACACGATACGATTAGACACTATACAATATGAAATAAGACACGATATGATTAGACACTACACGACACGAATTGCTAGCTCTAGCTGCTGCTGGATCTTCATCTTTCTTACCATATAAATCTGAAGCCCCATACTTACGAAGCGTATCAATATTACTTTTGGTTTAGGTGGTGGGGCTAGGGTAGATTGAGGAATGGCTCGTACCATCTGCTAACATAATATGGCCATCTGTTGTATAAATGAATACTGACCGGGATCAGACGACTCTACTAACTGATGTGAAGGGTTAGGAGTAGCATTATACCCCTGGATACCTACAACACTAGGTTGATAAGGAATCCCAATGTCATGTGAGCCAGTACTCTCAACCATCTCTTGTTCCTCAAATGACACAACTATAAGCCCACAAGTTGACAAGAAAGGAGCCCATATCAGAGTTATATGAGACACATGTACATATGCATGGCAAACCCTTTTCCCACCTAGGCCTAGAGACACCAAAACCTAGGCTCTAGTACTAAAACAAATGTGATACCCTATCTATATAATATGAAAAGTCCTATCATATAAGTAGAATACCACATATGTAACTATGATGTGTTGTCGGAATTAAAACCTTTTATTTATTAACCTATTTACTAGTCACTTTTTTGGATTATACATGCATCTTTTTAATTTCTCTTACATGACTGTATATCATCATATCACATGCATTCATATTACTTAACAACATGTACCATTTACAAACTATTTGTTAAAAGAATATCAAACATAACCTTAATTTACATATAAGACATATTTTCTAACCCATATGCATGATAGAAAATGTGACAAAAATTAGAAAATGACTGACCCTAAGTATGTGATTAGGGGTGCTCTCGGAGCTAAAGCCACCATGTCCTCAAATCATATCGGTACCATAATCCCCCTTAACGGTGCACCATTTATCCTATGCTAGTCCTCAGGTAGAGAAATGGGCAATTAAATTTTTTAATTAATTATTTTCTTTAATGCATAATCATTTAATTATAAGCACATAGTCATACTATTATATTTAACCATTTAAAGATTATTGGCATACTTTACTGGATTTTCAAAATCATAAAGATAATTAAAATAAAATTGTCAAAATAGGATGTCACAGGCGTGACACCATCCGTGAATGGTTCTGCCTCAATTCATATCATTAGTCACGAGCGTGACTCTTTGAGTCACAGTCATTACTCTTTTAATTCTCTTATTTTCCAATTTAAACTCATTCTTTAAGGCATAAACACTCACAATATCAATCCAACCAAACTTTATCACAATTAACCATATTTAACAACACTTTATAATTCCAAAACATGCCATTTTTACTCCTCTTTCAAACATATGATAAGAAAATTCAATTACACAAGTCATACACATTTTTTCCCACTACATTTTTAATGGTCATGATTGTTCATTCATAAGTCATTATCATTCATCACAACCCAATATTATATATTCAAGCTCTCTAATATGCCAATTTATCTCCTTAAATAATTATTATTCATTCTCACCATCACTTATTATTCAATAATTATAAATATGTCATATCATATAATTTTCATCACTTAATCACACAAATTATGTCAAACACACATTCATGCAATTTGGACAAACAGTAATGCCTATATATACAAATCTCAATGAAACTTTGCCAAAATTTAATATTTAGAGCTTGTTTATCCTTCTTGCTTGATGTCTTCTCCTCCTCCTTTATCTTCTACCATAAATATAACAATTCTATTAACTTCCAATAATTATGATAAAATATACATAATTATGAATCTAACCCATAATTTCCATACCAAACCTATGATGCATATTTTCATCTTAACAACATGATCTCCTTCTTATTTCTAAGCTCAAGAAGTTCTCCTCATCTATCATATTCATAATATTTCATCAACTATGTCCATTCATGTGATTCTTACTCAACTTCAACAACCACAATAAATAACTTCATACAAATGATAAAGAGTTGAAGAAACATGTCTCCTTACCTTTTAATGATAGAAAACAAGATTAAGTTCAAGAAAGCTTAAGTTCTCTTTCTTTTGCTCAAATTTCGTTCCTCCAAATTTCTCTCTACACTTGCCAACTCTCTCAACCATGGTTTTAATCTTGGTCTTTGTGTTTGAGAGCTTAGAAATCCATGGGAGAAGGCTAGGATAATGTCCTTATGTATTTGGGGTCAAATCTTGGTGTTTAGGTTGCTAAATGATGACCTAAAATGATGAATGACTGTGGCTTTTCTTATATAACAGAGGTGTCACGGTCATGACTCAATCTGTCATAGGCGTGACACTCTAATACCCTTTAAACCGACTTAAAATCTTTGAGAAATCTCCATAAAACTACGTACTGCTCAATAGCCACGGTCTTGACTTATATAGTCATAGGCATGACTGCCCCATATCTTGATTTTTCACTCTATTTTAACCTCTAACACCATTATTAAGTCAAAATTTATCAATATACCCTACATATACCCTAAATATACCTTCTTATTCTTACAATATACCTCTCATATATTCACTATATATTATTTATACTCTCATTCTACTAACCCTTAGTTACGGATATTACATGCCCTACTCATTATTTACTTAATTAAATTAATTCTATTTTATATTCTTACGTTTAATTACCGAATTACCCTTCATATGCCACAGTATTTTCTAGGCCCTACTTTGTGGGTTTACAAGTTCACACCCCTACAATGATGTTGATCATCGATAAGGGTTCTCCTTGAAATTGTTTCTCCTAGCATGGTAGAGATCGGTCTCTCCTCTACTCTTGGCCTTGGGATTTAACATATTTCTTCAAGGCACCTCTCTATATCAATCTTTCAATCTCATCTTTCTATTGCTAGCAGTCCTCTGTGTTGTGATCGTGATCCCTATGGAAATCATAATATTTGCTTTGGTCTTTCCTCTCCGCATTCTTGGTATTCATCTTGGGTGGCCATTTCAGGCTTTCCCCTTGACTGTTTTCCTACCATGAGTATATGCCCAAAAGATACATGTAGAGGAGTATACTTTCGGCCATGCTAATGCTAGTTGTTCCTTTCTCTGAAGTTGGGTATATGGTCTCCCCCGCCAAAATAAGATCGTTGATCTGTCCTATATGATGGGTGATGGCTCCTTACAGGATGAGACGCCATAACCTCGATTGTGGAACAAGCCATGCTGACTGTTCTTAACTCTAAGAGGTCGCCATTGGCTCTGTCATGCCTGCCAATTTAGGCCCCAACTAACACATGCTTCACGACCAAATGCACCAAACTAATAAAAATCGAGCATGTTCGAGGTCGAAATAACTCCTATATCTAACTTTGAACTAAATAAAAATGAGAAAATAAATTACAAATAATTAACACTAATAAATCGGGCAAAATTGAAAATTTGGACTCAATCATGAAAATCCAATTTTCACTTGTATGCGAATTGTGAAATCGAAAGCATTAGTATGTAGAATAAATTATACCGTAAATATTAACTTATTTAATTGTAGAAATTAATTAGTTATGGATTGAAATTGGACAAATTAAAATTTGGATGCGATCTAATTTGAAAAGAGGAAAGTTGAGGGACTAAAACAGAAGTTTGGAAAAGGATTAGATTAGTTAAGATAAATATTAATTAATTAAATAAAATAAGGTTAATTAACCTAAGTGAAGGCATGCAACACGTCATTTGCCTTTCATACATGATAACACTTCAATTTAATTATATAATAACCTAAAGCAGGCCACATATTGGGAAGAAAATGACAAAATTTTCTTTAAGCCAAATTCTACTCTTTCTTTTCTGTTTCCTGTGGATCCCGATTCCTCTTCAATTTCTTCTCATTTTTCTACAAATTCTCATGGCCACACTATCATTTAAGCTTGGAAATCAAAAGTTTAGAAGTGTTGCCTGAACCTTTGAAGAATCGGTCCTCCTCTCCCATTCCAAGCTGAGGCCGAGACATCAAGGTGAGCAAGAAGGCTATGGTTTAAGTTTGGGTTTTTGGTTGGTGAGCCTCAAAAGAGAAATCAGTTTCGGTCAAGGTAGAGAAAGTGAGGTACAAGTTGCTCTTTTCCTCAAATCTCCTTATTCTTACCATCTTCTTGACTTTAGTTGTGTACTCAACTAAAAATATATAAGTCTAATTTCATTTGTTTTCTTTTTTTTTTTTAATTTTAATTTTTATTTATTATTTGTTGTTGAAAGCCACACTTGATGAATTGAGATAGTGAGACCGAGAAACCTAAAGAAAAGCTCACTCGTGAGATTGTTGGTTTTAGATCAAAAATTGAAAAAACTTGAACCTGGAACCGAAAAGAATTAAGGGGAATATTGGTCCTGTAAGAATGAAATCGGAGGTTGTGTGGACTGCAAAACCTGGCCATGCATGGAAAAAAAAAAAAAAGAAAAGACCGTTAAAGAATAGATTAGGTAAGATTTATGGAACCCGTAAATATTGAAGGACAAAAAAGGGTACGTTAGACAAGTACACAAATTGATAAAATAGAAGTAATGAGTTTTTAAGTTGGAAATTTAACTAAAATGTAAAAAGAAAAGTGCGAAGAAACAAAGGGGAGACTAAAGCTGGAATTTATAGGGATTAATTGTGAAATTAAGACAATCAGTAAGGACTAAAATAAATATTTGAATAATGATACTAAAACTAAACAATATAATTGATATATTCTAAGAAAATTGTTTGTTATTATGATGCTGTGAAATGTTAGGAGAACAACAATAAAAAGAGAATTGTTAATCCAATATTCAAAACAAGAAAAATGAAATATGATCTAAGTCATGTGTTCCACACAGTTTCCTTAAGATAAATTCACTTCTTATACTGGTATTTAGGATAGTCGGCATTTGTCTCTCAGAATACAACAATTTTTCAAGTAGTTGTTGAACACACAACACCTACTTACAGCGAATTACGAACTTATCACACTCTCTATCACTTGAGAAGAAAAAGAAAGAGAAAGAAAGAAACTATTCAACAAGAATCAAAGTACACTCTCTAAAACTCTTCAAAAATTCAAGCCAAAACTACCTATTTATACTAGATAAAGGAGATATGGGATTAATTGTGATTAATTTTTTTTAAAGGCTGTCAATAATGTCTTTGTAACTATCAAATAATTGTGAAATTAATATTTGAAACATCAGAAATTGAAATTCCAAAAGACAAGAAGCTCAAAAGATCATTATGGAATACAATCCACATGGGAGTGTGGATCCACACGAGAGTGTGGATTTGTCTTGCACACACTGCAGCACAACAACACGGGCGTGTGGATCGACACGGGCGTGTGGATCGACACGGGCGTGTCAGTGGCCTAGCCATGTGGATCCACACGGGAGTGTAGAATCCACATGACCGTGTGGATCCACACAAGTGTGGCAAACTGCTGGCCGTGTAGATCAACACGGAAGCGTTGCCAAATTTTCCATAAATAAAAAAAATTTTATTAAAAATCAGGCTTGTTCAGGACCATGAGATTTTGGGCCGACATTCGTATACGCAGGTCGCGCATTGGCCTATCCCGGACCATGGATTTGCAACCCCTCCTACGCCTGAACACGCAAGAAAGAGTCTTTTATTCTATTTTTCTTACCCTTGTAAGAATGCATCTTTATATATAAACACAAGTCCAACTTCAATTTTTAGTGATATGAGACAAACTCCCACATTCACTTTTCACTTTTAATCTCCTTAACAATGAGCTTACTTTGAGCTTCAATTTCCATTTACACATTCTCCATTTTGAGCATATGAATATATTAATTTATAGTTCTCATGTCAAGGAACATATATCCAGGTCTTTTTTCCAAAATCAAGTTGTGGAATTCACCCAAATTATTTTCTCAAAATGGCTCATAATCACAAATTTTCCAACATGAAAAAGTATTATACATATATTTATATTTATATTTATATTGCTGATAGAGTACATAAAATATGAAATATAGTTCATGAAAAGCATATAGAGTTTACGAATGACCTATCAAGGTATGGTAACGTATAATACATGCATAATCGCAATATTAAATATTTACATGTATAATAATTTTCATCGGTATCATAAATTAAATTGATAAATACAGTAAATTACCTATATGTTTGGGCATAATATTATTATGCAGTGATATATGTATTGGAAATCTGTAAATACATGTTTTATGATACTATGGCATAAATTGGTATGTGATTGGAAAGTAGAAATTCCTTGTGGAATCACTTATTGTTTTGAGATTATGAAAAGTATTAAACATATGTCATGCGCACTGAGTGAAGCATGGTACAAGTAATTATATTTGTGCAGTGATATAAATCCATATTTTTGGACATATGATATAAATGAAATGTTTTGATATAAGTGGAATGATTTGTCTGAATTGGTTGAAGCCTATAGATTAGCCTAGACTGGAAATAGGTGGACTTGTTGGCGTGTTAATAGGGTCATATGGCTTCGGCCAAGAGACTTTGGTAATGTGAATTTTCTTTGGCTATGTGATATTACTTTGGTCGGAATATTGATTATGACCATGTGATTCAACTTTGGTCAATATAGTTGGCTCCTGGCATGTGGTTATCTTTAGTCGGTATATACTACTTTGGCCATGTGATGGCTACAGCCGAGATATATGGCTTTGGCCCCGATGTATATGCTATAACCTAGGCACCTTTATTATATGGATACCATTTATATTTACTAGGATCTAATCTAAGTGGCTTAATTTATGGGCATAGCAGATAAAGCAAGTAATTGTATGTTTGAATTTAAATGTTGTTTCTATTTTATTATTAAATGAAATATAATAACTCGTTTATTATATATGATAAATATGTTTTACTATTGCTCCTATAATAAGGACATTAAAATACTATATGGAATGTTTAATTCAACTATTATTATTTTGACAAATATGATGATTTAATGATAGTATAGGATTTATACATATACATATATTATATTATTTATTTGAAACAGGAAAGTTAAAATGTTGTACGAAATTTTTAATTAAGTAATTTTTAACTATTACTATAAAGTTTGCACTGCTGAGCTGAAATTCAATGTGGAAGTTGTTTTATCGCACGCAAGTGTGATTCTAGGGATGGAAGCGGAGAACATGTAGATGAGAATTGTAGATCAAATGATTCCACCAAAGAGAGCAATAATGTAACAGTGATAGTTATGTCATGCTCAAAAATTAATTTTTGCATGCATTATGTGTATTTCAAAAACAATCACATGTTTGTAAATTAAGTATGTATTAGCTGGTAGTCTATACAAGTATAGTCCACGTAAATATATAATAATTATTTATTCTCATTATGAGTTATAAGTTGGTTCATATATGTTGTATGTTTATAAATTCTATACAGGCACATCAGTTAATCAGTTGAAGACACCACCTTACCTGACTGAGATACAGAAGGATAAGGGGGTGTTATAGGCTCTCATCGTCTTTTCGAGCTGTATATGATGTCCCATCATCATCAGCTAAATGAATGTTCTTGGCCTGTTCAGGTTCAATGAGTTGTACAATAGCTTAGAGGAGGTACATGTGGTAAAGGCTCAAATAGCCACACTGTGGTCCAAGTCATCCACCATTAAAGGTGTGCAAAACTGAACTAAATCAAAAACTGACCCAAAAATATTATAGTTCAATTCAATTTTTTTCAATTATTTCAATTGTTCGATCTAATCGGTTTGGTATTTTGCATTAATTTTGGTTAAATTAATTAGGTTAGGTTTAAAAGTGAGAAAGCCGAAAAAGTCAAATATTATATACAATAGTGAGTGAAACTTGAACATATTATCATTAGTGGCATAATGGAGTGAGGTGTTTTGTTAGCCATTAGGCCTAGGATTCAATTCCTCACTTTGTTTTCTTTCTTTTTCTTTTATTTACTACACAAAAAGTATGAAAAAATGACATTCTCACTTCTCAAACCCAGGTTCCTTCATTAATCACATATGCACCTTACCAACACACCGTATTATGTCTTCTATTAAAATATGGAGCTTAAGAATTATATTCTATAATAACCAAATTATTGAACCGATAATTTTCAGTTTCGTTCAATTCGGTTTTATACTTACTTTGGTTTGGCTTCGTTTTGTAATATTTCAAAATTTCAGTGTTTGGTTTTTCAGTTCGATTAGGTTTCGAATCGAACCGACCAAATGCTCACCTCTATCTACCATTATAGCCCCTATTGCCCAACAATCACGAAGAAGAGGGAGATGAATCAATGAGAGATTAAAAAATTTCTTTCACATACAAGATGATAAAAGTTGAGGGAGGAGAGACACATGAATTTTATAGAGGTTCGGGTGTTAACTAACCCTACTCCTCTCCTCTCCTCAATCTCAATTGGGTATTTACTAATCTAATCTTTAGATTATAACTAGAGTTTTATCTAGCTCACTCCTAACTATGTGTTTTACAAGACTAACACTCAACCTAAATTTCTCTTATATTTTAATGACTCACACAACAACTAATTCCTTATAATCGGGCTCACACACTACCCAATTATAAGATAACTCAAGTGTTTAAGGCTAATACTTGAACCCTTACAAAAGAATTAATGAAAGAAAATTGAGAAATCAATTTGCATGAGTTTTGGCATAATGAAAGTAGTTCGATGCTTTAAATGGCCTTTTGGTAGGGTATTTATACTGATTTCCCAACAAATAGCCGTCACAAAAGAGTGTCATTACTCTTTCTAACATTCTCTTACAAGTGCATTTAATGCTGCCTGCAGAGAAAGTTTCCCATTCAAAAAAAGGCTTAAGTGGACACGTGGCATCGTCTGGTTGGCTGATGACTCCAATAGCTAGTTCCTATTTAGGACAATACTCTGATTTTCCCGGTCATGACTTATTCGATGATGCCTTGACCAAGGACTTTAAATAGCTGACTTCAAGAGCTTCCCTATCGGACTTGGTTAGTCCTACTTGGCTGTTTTGAATTTCCAGATGACGTGGCACAATTCTGGTGGAGGTGCCTTTCAACTGTCATATCTATTTGAATTTCCTAGTCGTGCTTCCCTTTTCCTAGTCTAGAAAATTATTTTCCGATCGGGACTATAGCCTTCCCAGTTTGTATCAGCTATTGGATCTTTCGGATAACCAAGGACCATTGTTTCCTAGTTTGTACGCATATTTCTCGGTTTGTAACCATGTCCAGGTTGGGAGTTACACGTCCTTGAGAAATTTTTAACTCATTCATTGGAGAAATCAAAACCAAATGTGCTGAAACTTTGAACACTATCAAAACAACATTAAACAAAGATATTAGTGACATTTAATTTGATTGTCAATATCGAAATAGAAAGTAATCACCCTAAGGTCAACAATCTCCTTTTTTTTTTATTTTGACAATCAAACTAAGCAAAAATAACAAATTGATGGTGCATATGTCAAATTAAAGTACTAAAAATATTCATATAAAGTTTCACATCATTTGAAGCAAGATTACTTATAGAATAATTAAGTTAAACAAGATTGTTAATTGTCAATATTTTTTACTTAGTTACCAATATGAAAATTATTGTGATTTTTGCTTAAGTTATTCGGTATATACTCCCCCTTTGGCAAGATCGAAAAGAATAAATTCATAAGAGGAATAAAGTAATCACCAAGAGAGAATAAAACAAGCAATCAAAGCATTTTTATTAAAGAAGAAATATGTTACATAAGAAGTGTGTGAGCTAAACATGATTTACCACACATCTAAGATACCTAGCGTAGAAAATTAAAGACATGTAAAACTAAATTAAGCATCTCTTTCTTCATCACCATCCTTCTCTTCTTCTTCATCACTCTCTTCCTCCTCCTCTTGAATGCCTTGCCCCCCCTCAAGTGGATTCTTCTCTTCAAAACTATGGATACAAATATGATGGTTCAATTATAACACCTTATACTTTTACTTATTATACTCTTCTGTCAAATTATCAAACATGGCATATAATACAAATAAGACATAACATCTTGTTCAAAGTGGTGGAGTATTTTTTTTTCTTTTGAAATTATTGTATCATATTGTATCATTCAACAAATTAGCAAATCATCATCATGGATTTGACCACAAACAAAATATATACATATGTTAATAACTCAAACATTGTGTCTAATTATTTCAAATTACAAGTTTAGGCTAATTACACATATCATTACCAATTCTTTGTACTTATACATATGAAGACACTCAATCCAAAACATATACAATATGATTTCATGTTCATATGGAATGCAAGGAGAGAGAGAGAATATGGTGAGGCTCGGCCGAAGACCTTTGTTCCATGTCTTCTATGTGTGCTGTAAAATGAGATATTTATTAGTCTCTATCTAAAAAATATAATGCAATTTAATGAGTTGCGAGTCAGTGAGAATGACAATCAAAAGATTTCTAAAGTACCAAACAATTCACAATAACAATTAACAATTAATATTTATACTCATCATACATTTTATATTACAATCCATTCATCAATGTCATATGAATATAAGTAATATTAACACATATAATCAATGCCATGTGCTTATATTTATGCTTTATCATTTTCTTTATGTTGTGACTAGGCTAAACAGACAATATCCTAGGTTTCCATGTGAACATTTGCTAGCAAGTTTGATCATTTATAACATTTGCACATTTGTTAGGCCATAGGCCTTTTCTTTTGCATTTGATCATTTCTTTAAGCCATAGGTCTCTTCTTTTGCTTTACAATGCCATTTGGCTAGTCACAATGCCTTTTAAATTTATATGCATATGCATTTACAACAATCATTATACAACCATTGCATTTGTATCAAACCTTTGCATATCAATTCATCCATCATGTTATGTAAAGTAGACAAATACATTTAACATAATCAAGTCACAAAAATTGTCCACAAATTATTCATCATCACATATCGTAGCCACATCATAGCAATCATATTATTCATATAATACGTCAGATCATATTGCACATAGCATGCAACATTCATGTGTACTAAAGAAATCATTTGATAATTAAACTCACCTTTTGTTTAGTTTCTAACTTTTAACTTATTGTCTCTCACTTCCTTAAGAGTCTCCAATATGCTATGAGCCTAATTGAATATATATTTGGTCAATTTGTAGGTAAATAAACTTAGTAAAACTTAAACAAGTTAATATGTGCATAGTTTGGACCACTAACTATGGTTTGACATTATGACAATATGACCTTTATGTACTAATAAGCTTATAACTTTCTCTATACTAGTTCAATTTATACGATTTTTATCTTTAAATAAAGCTAACATGTAGGCTATAACATTTACAAATTCAGAACAATTGGAGCATTTTAGAATTTTTGGTGAGACTTCTATTTGTGTTCTATTTTCTGCCCTTAGGCAATTTTGGGGCACTAATTTTGGTCCTTCATATCTTACAACATGCAAGTTCTATTTTTGTGAAAATTTTTAAGCATTTAGATATATCAAAATGGAACATTTTTCATGTTGACAACTTTCCTCCATTCTACATCTAAAGTCCTCAAATGGTAGGGTACTTATAACTAGTCAAGAATAGGGTTGGCATCTGGAACAGTCTGACTTGTTAAGGCCATATCTCACAAAAATACATAACATATTAAGGTGATATTTCTACCAAAATTGGATAAGACATAGACTATAACTTTTATGTTTTGACAATTGACATATTCTATATATATAGGGCTCAAAATGGGCAAACAAATGACTAGACTTGTATAGGGCACTAAGCAGACAACTCAAACTATGGAACAAACATGATTCCTTCACTATAACTCAATATCCACCAAGCATATGATCATACAATTTATTATAGAGTTAAATAACACATAGGACTACAATTTTTATGTTTTAAGTTTCCTCAAATACAGTCTCCAACATATTGAAAAGGAATCAAAACTATAGGTGATTTAGCTAGCCTTTACAACCGATCCAGTCTCAATAATATACCAATATTTTTCATATACACCAAATCTTACAAAACTATTTATATAAACATAAAACTAAGACACAAAGCTACAAGTTTGTTGTTTTAGACTTCTTCAGATTTAGTTTCTAGCATGGAGAAAATGAAAGCCTAACTTACTGCCCTGGAACAGAATTAAGAAGTGATATAGTCACTTTGTTCTACCGAAACCATGATCCATCAACACTAAAATCATGATTAACAATAAAAGAATGATTAATTAACTTACCTGTGACCAGTTTATGGCTGAGCCTTGAGAAGAAATTGAAGAAAATGGAGAGAATTTGTGGATAAGTCTTGAGAAGAAATTGAAGAAAATGGAGAGAAGAGACAGAAGAAATTCACGGTGGAAGAAAAGAGAAGGTGCAGAATTCCTTTTTAAGGCTTAACCACCTAACTTTGACCTATCTTTTCCTTTTCCTTTTTCTTTTTCTTTTATTATTATTATTATTATTATTATTATTATTATTATTATTATTATTATTATTATTATTATTATTATATATCTAGTCAATGTCAAAAGTACTACCTAATCACATAGTCTACTTTAGTTAATTTGACTATGTCAATTTTATTTATTTCAATTTAATCATTTTACTATATAATATTTCTAATACCTTATCACCCTTATTTAAATTATTACTAGTTACTACGACTTATTCATATTACGATAAACCGACCTGTGGCAAGTCTACCTCGTGAATACGTTCAAGCCAAAATCTATATGTATGCATGTGTTCCATGTGAATGACATTTACAAAATGAACTTGTTCAAATGGAATACATGTAATAATGTATGTAGGGATGGTCAAGGATGTTACACAATTTTCCTTGCATGCTTTGAATGTCCAAATGAAGGTGTTGCATCATGTCCTTCATGGTATTGAAAGACCGCATTTGTAAGTCATATAGACTTTGCAAAGAGACATGCTTAGGTTGAGGCATCACTTAAGGAGGCATGGCTTAAGCACTTGAGGCTGCTCCTCCCATTGATAGTCTTGCACGTTTTCTTAAGGCTTTTTGGGTTGCCTTTTATGCTCCATGCTCTCCGAAGGCATAGAAGAATTGATCTACCTCCTTGAAAGGGCTTGCAATTTCTTTGCAATTCAAGAGGTATTTGATGTCCAAGAAGTTGTCAGATTGGGAGCGAGAGGAAGTGAGAAAAGAAGTATTTTCCTCCATCATACGATTGAGGTGTTTGCAAGGAAAGTTATTTGTGCATGAAGAGAAATGGTACCTTTGGTGGTGGTTGCCATGGAGAGGAATTTCTTAAGTAGAAAAGGGGCTGTTTCAGGAGGTTTGTGGTGAATCATCGTATATAGGTAGAAGATTTCATCATAGGTAACTTTTTCATTGCTTTCACTTCTAGCATTGATAGTAACAATAATGATGCGATGAAGGAGGAAATGGGTGAGGGTTTTGATGTGTTTGGCATTGGATTTCTTGTCTAGGTGGGTTTCAAGAGAGATATCTCACCACATATCTAGATGAGTAAGATGCATACCTTGTGCATTGAGAAGACCAACTTTCTTGAATCCAAAAGCATATGCAAATTGGTTCTTAGTCATCTCTTGTTGTTGTCCAAAAAGTCGAAAATAGACGCCATAGTACCTAAGAGGATGCTTAGGATCCTTGATGACTTGGAGAGTAGAGAGAAATTCAAGAGTGAGTTCATCATGCCCATCCTCTATTGTCATGACAAAGGTGGTCTACCCGATTTCTTCAAGGGTATCCATGATTTTGTTTTTGACTCCTAATTTCTCCAAGTCTTCAACATCAATGGTTCGATTGGAGATGAATTTCTTGTTGCTAATACGAGCATGGTGAACCTTTTCTTCCTTGGAGAAGGCATTAAAAATGTCTTAATAGGAGGTAAAGATGGAAGAGGAAGAGGCCATGCCCTTTTTCCCTTTAAGGCTCTTGATTTTCCAGTTCTAGTTTTAAGGGCCATAGAAGAGAAGTGAAATGAAATGAAGAAAAAGGGTTAGAGAGAGAGTTTGAAAGGCAAAGTAAATGAAAGATGTAGAGAATGGGGGTATTTATAGGGGTTTAAGGGTCAAGAGGACTGTTTGAGAGGGTGTGACATGATTTATTGCAGATTTGAAATAATTGGAGGCAGTTACAAAAAGCTGCCAGCATAGAGGTCCCGAGCGGGACAGGGGGGTTCCCGACTGAGAACCTTCCAACGGTAAAAAAAATTTGAACTGTTTTGCACAGTCCCGAGTGTGAGAGTTTAAATGGTTGTAATAGTTAGGTAAAATTTGAATTTTCCAATCGAGAAAAGGGTCATCCCAAGCGGGAATATGAAGAAATACAACGGTCAAAACAAGATGCAAAAAGTCACGAGTAAGAGATGAATGTCACGAGGGGGATGGTTGTCCCGAGCGGGAATTACAGGTACTATGGAAAATGAGAGGAAAGAGAGGAAATATGACTAAAATACCCTAGTGTAGCATATCATAGATCATTATCAGAAATAATTTCTGATAATTTGAGTCTTTTAGTCCATTAAGTGAACTTCAATAGACCCAAAAGATCAATTTATGTATACAAATATACATAGAGCAAACAAAAAGCATATCATCTATATTAATCACTTAAAGAGCAAACAATTCTTATAATTATGTTCATACATATTAATGATAGAGAATGTAAGAATTAAAGCATTTCAAATCAATGTGCTCCCATCAAGCATACCAAGCTCTCTTTTTATAAAACAAAACCTGTCATCATTAAGGGGCTTGGTAAGAATATCTGCCAATTGGTTGTTAATGTCAATAAATTCTAACACCACATCACCATTTTGGACATGATCTCTTAAAAAATGATGTATACTGTCAATATGCTTACTCCTAGAATGTTAAATGGGATTTTTTGAAAGATTTATTGCACTAGTGTTATCACATTTGATAGGAATGTGATCAATCACTTGACCATAGTCCTTGAGTTGTTGTTTCATCCAAAGAACTTGAGTGCAACAATAATCTGCTGCCACATATTCTGCTTTGGCGGTGGACAAGACAACCGAAACTTGTTTCTTACTAAATTAAGAAACTAAACATTCACCGATGAAGTGATAAGTTTCGAATGTGCTTTTTCTATCCAAAAGGCTACCGGTATAATCGACATCCGAAAAACCAATGATATGAAATTATGTATTCTTTGGATACCATAAACCTAAATGCATATTGCCTTGAAGATATTTCAAAATTCTTTTTACTATATGCAAATGTGATTCCTTAGGACATGATTAAAATCCAGCACACAAGCATACACTGTATATAATATTGGGTCTAGTAGTGATTAAATAAAAGAGAGAGCCGATCATACCTCTATAAAGCTTTTTATCAATAGCTTTACCTTTTTCATCTTTGTCCAATTTTGTTGAAGTGCTCATTGGAGTCTTGGCAATCTTGCAACCATCCATTCCAAATTTTTTTAGCAACTCCTTTATGTACTTGGATTGGTTGATGAAAACGCCATCTTTGCATTATTTAATTTGAAGTCCAAGAAAGAATTTAAGTTCCCACATTATGCTTATCTCAAATTCCCTAGTCATACACTTAGCAAATTCTTGGCAAAGATTTTCATTAGTAGATCCAAAGATAATATCATCAACATAAATTTGAACAATGAAAGTGTCATGCTTATGCTTTTCAATGAAGAGGGTCGTGTCTACATGTCCTTTAGAAAATCCATTATCTATAAGAAATACACTAAGTCTTTCATACCAAGCTCTAGGAGCTTGTTTCAATCCATATAAGTCCTTAGTGAGCTTATAGACATGGTTTGTAAAAGCACGATCTTCAAAATCTGGAGGTTGTTCAACATAGACTTCTTTTATTATAAAACCATTAAGAAAAGCACTTTTAATATCCATTTGAAAAAGATTGAAATTCATGTCGCATGCATATGCTAGTAAAATACAAATTGCTTTTAATCTTGCTATGGGAGCAAATGTTTCATCATAATCAATGTCTTCCTCTTGGTTATACCCTTGGGCAACCAATCTAGCTTTATTTCTAGTAATGTTACTTTCTCATCTAACTTGTTCTTATAGACCCATCTACTACCGATGATTGTGTAGTCTTTAGGTCTTGGAACTAAGGTCCAAACCTTGTTCCTCTCAAATTAGTTGAGTTTCTCTTACATAGCAATCACCCAACTCTCATCACCTAAAGCCTCATCAATTGACTTTGGTTCAATTTGAGAGATAAAAGCAAGATTAGAATCAAAAAGCTTGGAATGAGTGCTTACACCTTTAGAGGGATCACCTATTATTTGATCCTTTAGATGGTTTCTTACAAACTTCCACTCCTTTGGTAGCTTATTAGATCTTTGCTCTTGGACTTTAGATTGTTCACCCTCTTGATATTGCTCTTCTTATTCCCCATCAAAATCATCCTTCTTTGATGATTCTCCCTGTTTCTCTTAATCAAGATTGACATCATCCATGGTACCTACAACATCATCCAAAAGAATACCTTTTCCAAGATCAAGTTTGCAAGATTCATCAAAATTAATGTGCAGAGACTCCTCTACAACTAAGGTTCTTTTATTGAAAACCCTATAGGCTTTGCAAGAGATGGAATAGCCAAGAAGGATGCCCTCATCTTATTTTGATGCAAATTTTCAAAGATTATCCTTAGTATTCAATATAAAACATTTGCAACCAAATACTCTAAGGTATGATATCTTGGGTTTTCTTCCATTCTAAAGCTCATAAGAGGTTTTGCTTAAGATAAGTCTTTTGAAAACACGATTTGAAATATAACAAGTGGTATTAGTGGCTTCTGCCCAAAAATAGGTTGGTAAACCATACTCATTAAGCATTGTTCAAGCCCTCTCTACCAATGTTCGATTTATCTTTTCAACTACCTCATTTTGTTAAGGAGTTCTAGGTGCAGAAAAAACACTAGAAATACCATTTTCTAAACAAAAGTTTTCGAAAAGATCATTTTCAAACTCTTTGCCATGGTCACTTCTAATCTTAGAGATAAAATATCCCTTTTCATTTTGAACTCTCTTGGCAAAGTGCTTGAAATTTTCAAAAGCATGACTGTTATGAGCTAAGAAAATTACCCAAGTAAACCAAAAGTAATCATCTGCAATGACAAATGCATAATGTTTTCCACTCAAGGTAGCAACTCTACTAGGTCCAAACAAATCAAGATGCAAAAGTTGTAGAGGTCTAGAGTACTAACAATATTTTTGAGCTTGAATGATGATTTGTTTTGCTTCCCTCTTTGACATGGCTCACGAGTCTTGTCTTTCAAATACTTGACCTTTGAGAGCCCATTTACTAGTTCCTCCTTACTAAGGCTTTGAATTAAGTTCATGCTTGCATGTCCAAGCCTTTTATGCCATAGCCAAGATTCTTCACTAATAGATACAAGACAACTAGAGGAAACATTAGTTAACTTGTGTAAGTCAATTATGTAAGTGTTGTCATCTCTTTCTCTTTTGAATACCTCTTAACCATTTAAGGAGGTTAATAGGCATCCATTAGAGATAAAGATTACTTGATTTCCTTTATCACATAGTTGACTCACACTTAAGAGATTATGCTTCAACCGTCAACAAGCATTACATCCTCAATAATTGAAATACCATTAAATCCTATGGTACAAATGCCAATTACCTTACCCTTAGCATTGTTTCCAAAGGTAACCTTACCTTTATCCATACATTTAATGTTTATGAAGAGGCTTTTATTTCCGATCATGTGCCTTGAGCTTCCACTATCCAATAGCCACACATTTTCATTGCTTGTGGATTTAAGACAAACCTACAAAACACAAATTCAAGTTTGGTTTTTAGGTACCCAAACAAACTTGGGTCCTTAGAGGTTAGTTTTAGGAGAATCCCAATGGGATTTTCTTATCAAACAATGAATGTTAATGTGTCTAAACTCTATGCAATAATGACATTGTTTAGTCTTAAAAGACTTTTGCCATTTCACTTGGGGTTTTGGCCTCATAACCTTCTTGTTTGAGGCATAAGAAGAAGTGCAACAATAAAAACAATCATGTGTAGTAGGTCCTTTCCTAGGTGCATGCCTCTTATATAAGAAGGCATGATTGGCCTTTTGAGGTTTCACACTTAAGCCAAGTGAGCCCTTGCTATTTTCTTTTGAATAGAGGCTTTGGTGTGTGATTTGTTTTTAACCTTAGAGGTAACTACCTCATTTGAAGAGGTTTGTAGTGTAGAGGCTTTAACAAATATAGTTCTAGGTGTAGATGAAGATGATGCTCCATTAAAAGATGATGCTCTATTAAAGCATAAGTCATGTCTCACTAAGGGAGGTCTTTGGAATACAATAAGAGTATCCAAACTTTGCTTCCCTTTGTGAAATTTTGAAATAGAGAGTCTTAGCTCCTCAACCCCATTTTTTAAATCATTATTTTCTTTAAGTAAAGAGTTGATTGAGGGTCTAGATGAAAATTCATCCAATAGAAGTTTTTTGCTCTTCTACAACCTTTTGAAGGTTGGATATGTCATCATTAAGTTTGGAGCTATTTTCTTATGAAAACTGACTATCTTTTTATATCTCTCTAGTTCTAGACCCATAACTTCAATAAGATCAACATCATCACAAGTATCTAAACCAAAAGAAGAAGAAGTAGAAGTTACCTCATTGGAGTTATTCTTCAAAGCCATAAAGCACAAGTTGGCCACATCTTCATGGCTCTCCACATCATCACTCGATATAGGATCATCCTATATAGCTTTATGGCCTTTGTCTCCTCCATCCTTGTGAGATTTAGCCTTGAACCTTTTGAGCTTTGGACATTTGGATTTAATGTGGCATTTCTTTCCACATTCATAGCACTATATCTCCTCCTTGTTCTTGTTGAAGTTGGATTAGGAGCCTTTGAACTTTGAGGCTTTTTGCTTGTAGTTCTTAATAGTATCATGCTTGTTAACTATCATTCTCTTCACTCTTCTAGATTGTAACACCCCTTGATATAACTAGAATCCCATCTAATTATACCGAAGGATATTACAATGCATGAACTTAAAATATGATAAATTTAAAACCTGTTAATGCACCATGGCCAAGATGACTTACTAAATAAAACATCCATGCATGAAATATTAAAAACTTCCTTAAATTCCATACATTGGCTTCACTAGCCAAAAATTTTACAAACTTTATGAGAAGTTACAAATTTATATGCCCTTCATGCCCAAGGCATGTACAAATGTAACTACTCCCATCCATTTAAATACAAAGCAAAATCAAAAGTAAAATATGAACATATCACCACCCCTATGATTGTCCCCAACTCCCTAGTGGCTTGTCTTCTTGTTAACTCTTTAAGCTATCTACAACCTACGTGGGAGATAAAACATCCACATACTACGCAATCCTGCTTAGTGATACATATAACCATACAATCCACATGTATACATATATATACCACATAAGCATATATCACTTACCATGCTTATATCATTATGAAAACATAATGTGCTTGCACAAACATAATAATTTTAACCATATCCATAACATAAACACAATATTATAGTATCACACATCCTAAACATATCAAGCTTCTCTGAGTTTTCCTAGTTGAAAGCGCCCAAATATCGGGTCTCAAGCCACCTCAACTAGTAAGATTAAGAGCGCACAAATACTGAGCCTCAAGCCACCTTAGTCTTGCTCAAACAATGGTTAATGGCGCCCAAATATTGAGCCTCAAGCCACATTGACCTCCTAATATGGTACCGTATTTCAATCTATCCTTATTTCCGGGCTTAAAACCCCATATAATCATCTTATTTCATTACTAATATAAATTCACACATATAAACTCTATAGTGGTCCAATTGCCACCCAACCTATCAATATTCTCAACCTTAAACATGCCAATACTCACATATAAACAAAGATACATATACATTGAATACCATTCATAATACATAACCATAGCTCACACAATACAGATTCATTAACCAAAACTTACAAATTTATCACTTAGATAATGCAGATTCATTATTTAATACTTACAGGTTCATCATCCATACTTTACGGATAATATTAAGTATTATAAAATACAACCAAAACCGCCATATTCTATACTTACTATTCTCTCAATTATTTTTCAATATCCCATCTTAACTCATTTTCTTGTTATTATTACCATTAACTACATTTAATCCCATTTTATTTATTACCGAATTAACATTTATGTCACATACAACACATACAAATCTTATATCCATGAAGATTGTAATGGAGATATGTACAAACCTTCACAAAAAGCACTTCCTTGGTCCACCACGTCCAAATCAAGCTCAACTCTTTCCTTTTGATCGAGGTTCTTCTTCCACACCGGTACCTAAATACCATAACATCACTTTTAGCTACAAAAGCACCCATAAAATGACTCAACTCACCTCAAGGAAAGTCTTTTTCCAAGAAAACCCAAAAATCCCCTTCTTCTCCACATCCCTACACAAGTGCATCATAACCCCTTTCAGGTAACCACACCCGTAAACTCTAAAATCAACATAAGAAAGTTAAGAAATCGTGTCTCCTTACCTCTTGAAGACCAAACTAGGGTTAATAGGAAGAAAAACCCAAGATTCCTCCTCCAAGCTCCAAGTTCTTTTTCTCCCTAACTTCTTTCTCCTTAATTAAATCTTCAAATCATAGCTTAAATCTTCCTCTAATATATTTGGTTTATGTTTAAGGGCTTAAAAACCATCAAAGAACCATGGGGGAGGATGAAATTTTCAGAGAATTTGGAGTTCTAGGATTTTAGGATGTTGAAAACTCAATTAAAATGAGTTAAAATATGTGAACAACTTATCTATGCAGCCCCTTCACGGCCACGACAAATTTGGGTCTAGCCATGCAGCATTCTGCCTAAAACACGACCTTCAAGGCCCTGAACAAATCCTTCATGGCTATGAACAAATCCTTCACAGCCATGAACAAATCTTTCATGGTCATGACAGTTTTCAACATGGTTGTGATACTGGTTGTAAAAAGGCATAACTTGTTCCTATGATCGAATTTTGTTGAAATTCCACTTTTAAACACCTCCTAAACATAAATACAAATCATTCATGGCATTGGACACTAAAAGAAATAAGTTATTACAACTCATTCATCACACAAAATGGGTTCACCACCACGCTCATAACTCAAGTTTACACATATATTGCTCACTTCAACTCTTTTGCCATTTTCTTCTTTACTAACATTTTTATACATATTCTCCCTTTAAACCAAGCCCTACTTAACGGCCATTACATAGATAGCATGGCTATTTCCTTATCCTCTTCTTCACTTACCTCATCATCACTCATGAGGTCTAAATCTTGAGTCTTGAAGGAGGAGGTGCTTCACCCTTAAGCTCTTTTTCCTTTACAAGAGCCATCTCATATGTTAGAAGCTTACCAATAAGCACATCGATACGAATGATGCTCAAATCCTCATTGGCTTCCATACCCGCCACCCTTGAGCCATAATCCTTATCTTATTGTTTACATCTTCAAGGCTCGTGTGTCTTCCATATTCCTTCATGTTGCTGATGATGGAGAGTAGACGATTTGTCATGTCATTGATGATCTCATTGGGCTTCATCTTAAAGAGTTCATATTCATTCATGAGGAGTTGGATCTTTCTTGAACGAACTTGCTTTGTGCCTTTATAGTAGTTCTCCTCTATATGCTATAAGTAGTTAGATAATGTTGAACTCTCACACACTCTTCAAGAGAGAGAGAGCTTGCTAAGATGGCCATGGCCTTCTTGTTCTTACCATTTGCCCTATTTTGTGGTTCGGTCCACTCATCCCTTGGAAGAATTTCATCTTCTCCTTCAACATTCTTCTTTATTGGTAGTGTCCACTCCTTACTAACACTATCTCAAACATCAATGCCTTCACTATCCAAGTAAGCATCCATTCTAAACCTCCAATAGGCATAGTTTGACCCAACAAAGTAAGGCTTAAGACTTTAGAATCCTTATTGGGCCATTATTGATCTTTGCTAGAGCTAATGAAGCTTGAATTCTAGACCTTGCTCTAATACCAATTGTTCCCCAAACAATTGCTAAGAAGGAGGGGTATAGATGAATTGGTGAGAGATTAAAAAATTTCTTTCACACACAAGATGATAAAAGTTAAGGGAGGAGAGATACACGAATTTTATAGAGGTTCAGGTGTTAACTAACCTTACTCCTCTCCATAATCTCAATTGGGTATTTACTAATCTAATCCTTAGATTACAAATGGAGTTTTATCTAGCTCACTTCCAACTAGGTATTTTACAAGGTTAACACTCAACCCAAATTTTCCTTATATTTTAATGGTTCACACAACAACCAATTTCTTGTAATTTGGCTCACACACTACCCAATTATAAGATAACTCAAGTGTTTAAGGCTAACACTTGAACCCTTATAAAAGAATTAATGAAAGAAAATTGAGAAATCAATTTGCATGAGTTTTGGCACAATGAAAGTAGTTCGATGCTCTAAATGGCCTTTTGGTAGATTATTTTTACTGATTTCCCAGTAAATAGCCATTACAAATAAGTATCATTACTCTTTCTAGTATTATCTTATAAGTGTATTTAATGCTGCCTACAAAGAGAGTTTCCTAATCAAGAAAGTTGGTTTCCGGGTCGGGAAAAGGCCTAAGTGGACACGTGGCATTGTATGGTTGGTTGATGACTCCAATGGTTATTTCCTATATGAATTTTCCAATTAGGACTTTGATTTTCCCAGTCAGGACTTGCTCGATGATGCCTTGACCAGGAACTTCAAATAGTTGACTTCGAGAGCTTCCCAGTTAGGACACCCTTTCCTAGTCAAGAACTTGGTCAATCCTACTTAGCTGTTTTGACTTCCCATATGATGTTGCACAATTCTAGTGGAGGTGTCTTTCAACGATCATGTCCATTTGAATTTCCCGGTCGTGTTTCCCTTTTTCCAAATCTAGAAAATTATTTCCTAGTAAGGACTATAGCCTTCCCAATTTGTATTGGCTACTAGATCTTTCGGATGACCAAAGGCCATTGTTTCTCGGTCTGTACACATATTTCTCGGTTTGTAACTATGTCCCAGTCTAGAAATACCAGTCCCGATCGAGAGATACATGTCCTTGAGAAATTTTTAACCCGTTCATTGGAGAAATTAAAATCAAATGTGCTGAAACTTTGAACACTATTAAAATAATACCAAATAAAGATATTATTGACATTTAATTTGAATGTCAAGATCAAAATAAAGAGTAATTATCCTAAGGTCAACATGCTCTCGTTGAACCTTTCCACAAACTCATATAGAGTTTCCTCCTTTTGGTAAATCTTCTACAAATCTGCTGATACTTTTCTGATATGCAGACTTGCGACAAATTGAGTGTTGAATAGTTGGGCCAGCTACTCAAAGAAGTTCATACTTCCCGTTTTCAACCCTTGATACCACTATTGAGCCAAGACAACTAGTGTTGTCGTGAAAACATTGTAAAGAACATAGCCTTAGTTGGTGTACAGTTGCATGGTTGTTCGAAATTGTGAGACGTGACTTCTGGCTTCACCAACGTTGTCTTATGTTGGCAACCGAGGAAGTTTGATATCGAATGTTTCTCAAGCCATAATCAAAATCAGTGTTCAGTGGCTGAAGCTCTTTAAGCATGTGCTTTATGGTATTATACAAGTTTGCTTAAGTGATAGGTGTTTCTAGTGTGTCAAGTATATCTCAACAGATAAAAAAGAAACAGGAGTATCTGGGATGTGAATTGGGGATGGCAAGGGTATGGATTTTGTGGTGTTTTTGCTTTTGAGCTCTTCAAGATCTTTTTTCATCTCTTTCATTTGACTCACCATAACATTGAACTCTATTATCAACCGGAGATAGTCTATTTGTGTGCACGTTTCCACATTTTCAACCATGCTAGTGCCTACTCCCACTCCATCTAACTGATTCTGCAGATTTACCAACATGATTGTTGTAATTTTAGATTGTGGACTTTCTCCTAGAGGTTCTTTTCCCTATCTTCTCCTCCTTCTACCATACCACAGTTTCACCATACCAATTTTGTTCACAACCACCAATTCATGTAAGGCAATAAGGGTGAGGGAGGCGTACTGGATCTATTTGGCACAACCACTTCGATACTTAAGTTAGTGATGGGGAGAAATAGGAGAAAACTATAAAGAGAAAATAGAGAGGTTGAGAGTTTTGAGTTTTCCTACCTAGCATACAAATTGTGAGTTGGTTTATATATGTCTCTATTGCGTGCTCTCCATTAGTTGTTATGTGGCCTTTTTTTGTGTCCATCTCTTATTGGTGAACATATATTCACCAAATATCAGGTGGCAGCGGGCTCTTCTAGTATTTGCAAGAGACGCGCTTGTAAAGGCTATCAGGATATCCGTGTTAGTGCATGCGACTTGTCCTTTTTGTCTCTTTGGCTTTATCTTCGTCTTTGTCTATTCTTAGAAGACACAAAACCATTGTTTGGTATTAGTCTGGGCTCAGTCTTCTTTCTTTGATTACTCTAGGTCTAATTTCCTCACTTTGGCCTTGGTCTTAATCTCTTTCTAACCTTGTGGCAAATGGTCCACCAGGTATGTGGGTGACTTATGGTCGTAGGTCACCATGATCTAATTTCTAATAATATTAGTGAATAGGGATTAGAAGAATTCAGGTTTATTTGAATTATCCAACAACCAAAATGAAAAATGAAATTAGGTTTAACTATTTTGAGTGATTTGATTGGAATATGGTATTTTCATAAAATATTATGTTGTTTCAATTTTTTATGATTTATTTTTTTTTTACTACCAATCTTCGGTCTTTGTTCCTACGAGACAATAAGAGATCAAAATGGTGCACCGAGACTAGTATTGTATTATTCTTCCTTACCCTTTATCTAGTTTGAGATGCGCTATTTATACTTCTCTATTAATAAGGTGTAGTCTCATCAGTCTCGGACTAGTCTCATCAGTCATGCTGCAATAAAGGTGTGGTCATATCAGTTATGGTGTGGTCTCATCAGTCATGATGGAATAAAAGTGTGATCACACCAGTCAAGCTAAAGAATGATCATGACTGATAGGACATATTCCGACTAGTGTAAAGATCTTCTTATTGTGTTTAGATCTCATTCTAACAGTGACATGATTTCTCTCCCTTTCGTACAACAGACACTTTGTCAATTATCTATCAACTTCATTAAATGCATTGTACTCGAACTCAAGATTGGTGATTTTCCATTTATCAGGTTTCCTAATGATCTCTCATAATCCTTAACGAGGTCTAATAGTGATCTTGTGCACATCTCAGCGAGGTCTACTAATAATTTTCTGTTTATCAGGTCTCTAGTGAAATCTACCAGTAATCTAACCCTTTATCAAGTTTTCAACGAGACCTACTAGTGATCTCCTATATATCAAGTATCCAATGAGATGTATCTTAGGGGTAGATACCAAAAACCATCTAGAACCAAACTAAAGTGAACTGTATATTTTGGTTTGGATCGTTTTTTTTTTCTATAATTCTGATTTAATTTCTATAATTTGGTTTAAGTTCTATGGTTTTTCATTAAAATTCCATAATTCAATCAAACCGACTGTCAAAATAATAATTTCCACTAGCTATAATTCCTAAAATTAGGATTTCAATTGGCCAATGCTGACATAATAATTTCCGTTCTTAATAAATTGAACCATGAATTTAAGTTAAAAATTTTAAAGTCAAAGAAGACAAGCCTAAACAATATCAAAGAAAGATATCCTTTATTAATTGGATTAACTCAATTGATACATTTCCTGTAAATTAGTTACGATAAAAGTAAATATAAAAGAACAATATTTTTATCAATTAGGACTAACTCAAATGGTATATCTATTATGAAATAGTCATGATAAAAACGAGAGATTATAAGTTCAATATCCAATCTCTATAATATTATGTAAAAAATATATATATATATAGTGACTAAAAATATTTGTCTAATCTTATGGTACAAAAAAAATAAAAATAAAATTTCAAAATAATAAACCATTGGAACTAAAAAGTGAGAACTAACTATGAGGACTAGGATGACACAACCAAATAGTCATGAAGGAACCTTCTAAAAAGTAAAAATGAAAGAAGTTCACCATCTTTAATTAGTTGAAATTTCCCAAGTTATTTGATGAGCACAAGTTTCATCAATGGCCACCCTTAATAGAAAAAGGAGCTGTCTTTTTCCCTTTTCAAAATTAGGTATTTTACATTAGAAAATATTTGGCTACCAATTGGATTAGCTTATTTAGTACATCTATTATAAAATAATTATGATAAAGAAATTAGGTCATAAATTTAATATGCAGTCTCTATAATATCAATATACAAAAAAAAAAAAAAAAAAAGGAAAATATTTGGCCGGTGACACATTGACACGTTACTTGATCAACTTTTGTGCCTAAAAGATGTTATGATTTTCCAGAATTGATAAAAGTAAGCGTTTAAAGCAAAAATAAAGTGGATGCCGCCATCTACCCTGCAAAAGGCAAAATCATGAATGCCATGCCTTTTCTTTCCTCCTCCAACCGCCAATTAATAACTAAAAATCGATGCTTAATTTGTAAGAATACAATTAGTTTTTCGATTAAAAATTTAATCAAATGACTATCTAAATTATTAATGGCAATAATGTTGACATGCTATTATGATATGTTAGTATTGAAGATAGGAAATTACATTTTTTTTAAATGTGAGGTAATATGAATCAATAATAGAATTTAAAAAAATAAACTAGATAAAAAATATTTTAAGAGATGAAATATCCAAAGCAGATAAATATAAGGTACTGAATATGATTTAAATTTTAATAAATTCAATTGAAAAAATTTGATAATAAAGAAAATCCACTTAACAAATTTGATGGTGAAGAAACTCTATTAAATAAATATTCCGGTGAATGACTTAATTGCGAAAATTATACAATTCATATATATATATATAGAGAGAGGCAACTTTTTAATTTGTTTTGATAAGGTAAGATTTGAATAGAAAATTCAGGCGAAAATCGCTCTCATCCATGATCCTATAATTAGAATGTCTTAAGAACGTAAGTATACACTAACTCCACATTCTCATCCATTTCTTTGATGCACGTTTCTTGTCAAAGTCTGTCTGTCTTACTTTCACTTTGAAAAAGCATCCTTCTTTTATTTATTTTATTATTATTATCACTTCAAAAAATAATTTCCTTTTTCTTATATTAAAGTAAAGGGTACTGGGTTCCATGTCTCTTGCATACTCATTCTTCAAGTGAGAAAAAATAGAGGACTGCATGCATTTGAGCCTAAAGCTAGAGAACTGAATGTTTCTGATATAGAGAGAGAGGTAAGGAAATCCAAGAAAGAAAACATTTTTTTTTTCTCTTCTTGAAAAATGTTGCAGAGAGCTGCAAGCAATGCTTATTCATGGTGGTGGGCAAGCCACATCAGAACAAAACAATCAAAATGGATGGAGCAAAACCTTCAAGGTAACATTTCTTTGTTCCTTCTTGATTCTTGCATTGTTTTTTTTCCCTTGATCACAAGAATTGGGTTTTGATTTTTCTGATTAAACATCAAGGTTTTCCATGTTGGACAGGAATCCACTGTGGTATATAGCATTTCCTTTAAATTTACTTGGTTTCGAATGATAACTTGAGCTAATTGCTAAATCAATTAATATTTAATCATTTCATTCCTGTCCTTGGATGAAGTTGATTTAATCATTTCATTCTCAGATTCTGGCTTTTTTATCCTTTTTTTGTTTTGTGGAGAATTGATTTGTATTTACACAGAAATTTTGATAATATGGATTATTGCATTATTTTTATAATATATAAATCTGATTTCAAATATACGTAAGATCAATGTTGTATAATTTTAGGGTCATGGTCATTGCTTGTATTCCAAGCCAATCATGAAACTAGATAGAATTATGTTAAGTTGTTTTATTTTTTGCATTTTTGGCTGAAAAGGGGCAAAATCCAGTTTTCTTGGGAATATTTTTCCATGTGGAGTAATTGTTTTTAATAACTTTCCTTGAGAATAATTTTCAAAGATAGATCGTATTCGGTTTTCTAGTCTTGAAATACTTGTATCGTTTCTACTCATGCAACAGCTGAAGTTAATTGATAAATAAGGTTGTAATGAATGTATTCATCACTGAATTGACTGATTTTGAGATGCATAAGTTTGAACTTTATCACTGCGTACTCAATATGTGACAGATATGGAAGAGAAGGTTCAATATGTGTTAAAACTAATTGAAGAGGATGGAGACTCCTTCGCTAGGAGGGCAGAAATGTACTACAAGAAAAGGCCAGAACTAATTCAGTTTGTGGAGGAATCTTACCGAGCATACCGAGCTCTAGCTGAAAGGTACGATCACTTATCGACAGAGCTTCAAAATGCAAACAACACCCTTGCTTCTGTTTTCCCGGAACAAGTCCAGTTTGCAATGGAAGAGGATGACGATGAATCCCCAACTGTAGCCCCAAAAAAGGGTCCAACAATCCCAAAATCAAATATCCCAAAAGTTCCAAATGCTCCGAAAGAATTGAAGCGTGTCTCCACTTCAGCTCCAAAGACATTACAATCTAAGAAGTCAATGAAAGTAAAAGCTGCTCCTCCAGTTGCTAAATCTGGTTTGAGCAAATCTGAGGGGCTTCAGGAAATAGATAAGCTTCAAAAACAAATTCTTGCTTTACAAACTGAGAAAGAGTTTGTAAAGAGTTCCTATGAAGGTTCACTAGCAAAATATTGGAAAATTGAAGAGGAAATTGAAGAAATGCAAAAAAAGGTTTGCAGTTTGCAAGATGAATTTGGTGCAGGCACTGTTATTGAAGATAGTGAAGCTCGAACATTGATGGCATCAGCAGCCTTGAAATCATGCCAGGAGACTTTGACTCAGTTGCAGCAAAAACAAGAGAAATCTGCAGAAGAAGCAATAGTTGAGCGCAAAAAGATTAATAATGCTAGAGAGAAGTTGAAGTCTCTCAAGGAAGCATTTCAACATGAAAATAATAGTGAGGAAAGTCTAGAATCCGATAATGAATATGCAGCAGCAGAAGACTTGAAAAACTCAGACCAAGAGCCAAGTACCGACACACAGGAAAAACAGGATCTGGAGCTGTTGCGTGACAAAATTAGACAGCACTTTGAAATTGGATCTGATGCATCTCTAAGTGTGACAGAACTTGCAGAGCAGATTGACGAGATTGTGAACAAGGTGATTAACTTAGAAGCTTCAGTTTCATCACAGACAGCTCTTATACAGAGATTGAGGACAGAGACAGATGACCTTCAAGCTCAAATTGGAATCTTGGAAGAGGACAAGGCAAAGTTGATCAGTGGGAAAAATGATTTGAGAGATGAGCTGAGGGAAATGGAGAAAAAGTTACATGGACTTGAGGAACTAAACCAAAGTGTTGAAAACCAGAATAACAATTTTCAGTCGCATTTTGCAGCAGCATATCAAAATCTTGATCACCTTAACCAGAAACTGGATACTGTGATGCCAGATGAGGAGCTCCAGGCAACACTGCAACCAGAACTGGAATCTTCTTCTGGAGTCCATGTCCAATTCATAGGACAAGAAAGTGCAGTGGATCCTGGTGGCAATTGTGCTGAACCACATACTATAAAGCAACTAGTAAAGGTTGAAACTTCCGATTCTCTACAGAAGGAAAAGGCTAGGGATGACAAAAAAGAAGATGATCTCATCACCTCAAAAACAGATAACAGTGAAAATGTTAGTCTACCTTGGACAGGTAATGAACCTGATAATCATCAGGAAAAATCCAGTGACATGAAGACAGAGAAAAAAGTTGAGCAATCTTCGCCCAAGACTCCAAATAGCCACCTTCCTGTTGAAACACAGGAACAGGGAACAAAGCAAGAAGCTGAGCCCGACTGGAAGTATTTGTTCACAAAAGGTATGGAAAACAAAGAAAAGCTTTTACTGAACGAGTATACTGCAGTTCTTCGAAATTTCAAGGATGTCAAGAAGCAGCTCGCTGAAGCAGAAAAGAAAAATGGGGATGGCCTCTTCGAATTAACAGTGCAGGTAAGAGAGCTACGGAGTGCTAATGCTAAGAAGGACGAACTTATTAGAGTCTTACGTCAGAAGCTGAACCTTCTCCAAACAGGATTGGGTGAAGATAATGAATCTGAGAAATCATCCTTGACTGAATCCTCGACAATAGAAACTGATGATGATAAGTTGATTCTGATGAACCAAGCAGAAATCTCACAAATTGAACAAAAATTCCGGATGAGCATTGATGAAGTGCTAGAGGAGAACTTAGATTTCTGGTTAAGGTTCAGCACTACATTCCATCAAATACGGAAATTTGAAACTGAAATCAAAGATCTACAGTCTGAATTGCTTAAACTTGAGGAGAAGAAAAAGAAGCAAGAAGGTAGCAGTGCTTCAAAGTATAACTTCAAATCAGATGCGAAGCCACTATACAAGCATCTTAGAGAGATATACACCGAATTATCAGTCTGGTTAGAAACAAGTGTGCAACTGAAAGATGAATTGAAGAGCAGATTCTCATCCCTGTGCAACATCCAAGAAGAAATAACAGCTGCTTTGAAGGAGAGTGCGGAAGATGATGACTTCAAGTTTACAAGCTACCAAGCTGCAAAATTCCAAGGTGAGATTTTGAACATGAAACAAGAGAATAATAAAGTTGCAGATGAACTGCAGGCTGGCTTGGATCATGTTACGACACTCCAACTAGAAGTTGAAAAGGCTTTAGCAAAGTTGAATGAGGAATTCAAGCTTTCTGGGTCAAAGCACCTACAGAATGTCCAACTTGAACATTCAGGGAGCAGGGCTCGTGTTCCTTTGCGGTCATTCATATTTGGTAGCAAGCAGAAGAAGCAAAAGAATTCCTTCTTCTCCTGTGTCCACCCTGTACTGCAAAAGAAGTATAATGGTTTTAAAGCAGGGATCAATGAGTAAATTATTTGGCTATTTTTTCATGTTATTCTTTAGTTTTATTTTTTATTTATTGCATTTTCAAGAAGCTGAAGCTCAGCCTTGATTTTAACAAGGCATGTTTTCCCTATACTGTAGATGTTTATAGTTAACGAGAACAACAGGAATATTTCATCATTTCTTAATGGCATTGTTTGATTCTATTTAATCTTATTCTGTAGTGCAAATATCTCTTTTTCAGTTTTTGAGTTACCCTCTTTTTTTCCAATTTTTATCCTTTAGTATATCAGGGTTTGTATCAGATTATGCAAATCACGGGGATCGATATTGTCTCATACAAGAGTGATGCATATGTTCCTTAAATGGCTTCTTCACCTGTTTCAGTGACCTTTCTAGAGCAACTGAATTATCGTTCTTGAAATAATAGCAAATTCATCAAAGGATTAGCAACTATTACCTGGGGATGGCTATTTCAACATGGATGACTGAATCTATACCTTGAACACGCATCACTATTACCAAGATTGTATGATTCATTGCAAGCTGGATATAATCCTCTATACTGGAAGTATCCAGGTCCTGTTACAAATTCTAGCATAAGAAACTAACCTTACCAGAAACATCAGCCAGTGTGATATAATCTTATAATGAATGTCAGAAAAAGCAAATAGACATATGCGAATGACAGAAAATGGAAAGGCTTCAATTCGCTCTAATTCAGCAACGGAACAAACCATTTGCTGTGGATCTTTTTGAGAATTCAGTAGACTATTCTCCTACAGAAAAGCTAATTTTACTGGTGAAATAAATATAGTATATGCACTGTTGTGAAATTTTACGATTCTCAATTCGATTTATCCGATTCACATGGAAAATAAGCTGAATCTTAACACGAATCTAAATTTATGCTAAATCATGATGATTCACTATTCAAATCATCCGATTTATATCGATTCACATGAAAAACGAGTCAAATTTTAGCAAAAATTGAAATTTATACTAAATTATGGATGAATTGTAGGAATCGATTGAATTAATCTAGTCGCACGATTCATCCTAAACAAAAAAAAATAGAGAATACTAGAAGTTAGAAAGACAAAACATAAAAAATAACACGAGAATTGATAGTGCCTGAATTCTAAGGATAAATTCTTGAGGATGGGAACTTCAATTTGTTTTTTCATTCATTAATACTTTATTTTCAAAGTAATTGCTTAGTTTTTTATCTTCTTTCAAAGATGAATGCTTTCTTCTTTGTCATAATCAAAAATTCAAAATATAAATTTATTTATATTACTTATTTTAATTCTTTCAAATTATTAGTATTTTCTTATAAATTAGTGATTTTAAACTATATTTAACTTTACGGTTTAATATTATTAGTAATTATTTAATATTTTTATGTTTAGTCATTACTATATTTCAAAACTATAGAATATATAATATAAAGTATATTCCAAAAAATAAATATATATTATTTTTAATTAAAATTATCACGATGAATTGAATCTTATAATTCGATTCTCTGTTATGATTCTCAAAATTATAAATTCGATTCTCGATATGAGAACTATGAGTATACGACATGCAAACGGAATTTTATCAACTTTTTTTCATGTTTTTTTTTTGTTCTGCCAAATTCTGTATGGATCGATCACATCCATATATAGTTCCATATCATGCAATGAAAGGGAATTGCAAAACTTAAATATTAAAATGGTAGAAGTCAGAGGCACAATATTAAAAAAAAACAGCTTTCTATTCACTAATTAACAAAAGATAATTTCTAGCAGTAGTCTCAAGCCCTGTCTGGCATTGTGTTTAGAGAAAGCGTTTTTTGGAAAAAAATTTGTATTTTTAACTTTTTTTGAATTTTGAAAATTATTTTTGGTAAAAGCAGATAAATAGATATTTTTTCCAAAAACATATTTGAAAAAAGTAGTTTATAAAAAATTTAAAAAATCAGTCAATTAAATCCAAAAAATTCAAAGTCTGCTTTTAGGACCATCAATGGCAATTCCAAACACCCCCTCAAAGATGAACAATGGACAAGCTTAAGAAGAAAAACAAGAAAGATGAGTGAGAGATAAGGAACAAAGAAAAAGAAACCTCTATGCAACAATTGCACAGCCCAGGCTATCTCCCTAATCTCTTGCCACAGCAAAGACCCACAATAATGCCAGAATAACAACCTCCCTTCCCCTTGCTATCTTCTCTCTTTTCATAACCGAAAATTAATACCAAAAAAACCTAACAGCCCCTAACTTAAACCCTAATAAAGATATTCTAGAATTTTCATACTAATTAGCAATTCTCTATCATGCAACTTACATCATAATGCAATTTTACTCGATTATATGTTGTTAAAAGATATATAAGGATTCTTTTGTAATAAAGCATACTCATTTACAATTGCATCCATATATTTCAATCACAGACCTCATTATATGCCTTCTCCATCAACTATAAAGATATAATCCATTAATTAATTACACAAATTAGATAAACAAAACAATCTACTTGTAAGGTTATATGTCCCCCCTCATAAGAAACCTCACAGCCAGCACTCTTGATAGGCTTAAGATCACAGCTATTGCAGCACACTGAAGGATACCTCTGACACTACTTTAGCTCCTCTTCCCTTAGCCATGTACAGCCCTATGTGATGCATCAGCTCCTGCCATAAAGAAAATATAAGAATATAACCCAACATTAAAAACAAATCTTTCTAGCATGTGTCTATCCACGTTAAGTATTTCCCTGAACCTATCTTCTCATCTCTCTTATCATTCTACTGGAAGATCCTTTTTGCATTGATGAACAACCCAGCAACATCAACATACAGGAACAGCTATATCTGAGCTTGCCGCTTGGTACCTATACATTGTTTCTCTATGTTCAGGCTTTACTGCCTCTCGGAGATTTTATCTAGAAGATTTGCACGAGCATATAGAAGTAAATTGGAATATAAGCCAGTGACCTTGTTTGAGACCAGCCCTCCCTATACCCCCACCACCACCGCTACATGCGTGCAGGCACCAGAAGAAAAGAAAGGGCAGAGAATATAAAACAATCTCGCAAAGATATGACTCATGAAGCCGACAGTTATTGGAATTTTACTTGTCTCTATCCCATAAATTTTATTCTCAGTTACTGTTCTATAGCAGGGGGAAAAAAGGTCTATTTACGTTCATCCAAATATTTTTACTTGTATAACCAATAGATGCTTGGAAAGATTGATTTGCAGTATAGTCCCTGAGGAGATACAGGATGAAAGTGTTGCTCTTCTAAATAGAATCTCAGAATTCGAATAAACCTATTAACTAAACCCCACACAATAAAACAATAAGAGATATAAAATAAGAAGCTAAGAAGATCAAAAGTTTCTTCTAAAACCATTTTTTACCATGATGTAGTCAATAAATAGAGACCAGTGCAATATCAAGTGCAGAGATTAAGGCATTGCTTTTATCATTAAATAAAATTTAGCAAAAGGAAAAAAAAAATGTACCTTTTAATAGAAAAGCATTCAATAGTTAAACACTTGCTCATACACTTTTCATCATATATTTTCAATACAAAAAAGATGTGTTTCTTTTTTTATTAAATATTAACTTTTATTATAAAAGCTAATAATATTTTATATTTAAAAAGATTTTTTTTTTAAATTGGAAGTATATGGTGGGGATTGTATAAAGAACTGTTGCAAGCATTTCTCTAAATCTAATAAAATTGAGGAATGTTACCAACGCTTCATTATTCACTTTCTAGTTTTTATAATACACATCAAATGCAAAAAAGGCATGCGTCTCTTTTTTTTTATAAAATAATAGCTTTTATTATACAAATAATAGTATTTTTATAAGAAAACACACATGTCATATTCGAATTGGAAGTGTGTGGTGAAAAGCGAGGGAGGAAGTTTTGGTAGCATTTCTCAATAAAATTTACTTCGCAGACCTTTTTTTTTCCCCCTTAAAAACAAAGTCCTGCCTTGTTTGCTCTACATGCAGATATTTCATATTTGTGTTGCAAATAAGTGTACTGCATTAGTTTTATCTGAGTGGGAGGGAAGGCAATATAGCCCCTACCCATTTTTTGAATTGGATTCAGCAAACTATGATAAGAAGATTCACAGTACCTGTGGATGTGCTAGAGCATCTTTGACAGTTCTGGCAACATCAATTGGGAAGTCGAAGGTTGCACAAGCTTTAGAATATACAATTACATCCTCCAGAGGAACAAGAAGCCTCCGATTTCTAGCGGATAAGGTGGAACAGACAAAATCCAGCACGCATATATCTGTGCATATTCCTACCACCAGTAACTTGAATAAAAAATAATAATAGTCCACATTAGACAAAAAAAAAAGGTAAAACCAATCGAAACCTTTTGCAGCAATTATTTAAGGGAAATAGAGGCAGCCTCTTGACAGAAAATACTTACAAGTTTGATCTGATTATTTTTTACCCAATCAATGAACACATTGGATCCATCTTTCTCAATGGAACCCAGAAACCCATCAATGCAATCCTTGAACCTAAGTACGACATTAGATTCATTCTCCAACCATTGCAATTCTGCATATGACCCTCCAAAAAGTATTAACATCAGATTTAAAAGAAGAAGAAGAAACCGTTCAAGTGTAGCAGCAGAAGAAGCAGAGGATATACCCGGAACAAGTCTTGCCTCATCAGTTCCAGCAATACAATGAGGCGGGTAAGGATGCTCCGGAATATCAGGATGATGGGAATCAAGAAAAGCAAACACAGGCCATTTCTTTTCGCAAAATGTTCTGGCAAGCCTTACCGACTCCTCAACCATCGTAGAAATCTGCTTGTCAGGCTGCTTTGGGGCCTATACGAACAAAATTTTATTTTTCTTTTTCCATTTTTTTTAAAAATTGAACTTTCTATAGTATATAAATGAAAAAAGAATAAAATACCAAATTGCCAGCACCGACAGTGCAGAATCCATTAACGAGATCAACTAGAACAAGGCCAGTCTTAACATCACCATTAAGAAACAAAGAATCGTGTTGAACGGGGAGCTCCTGCTTTAACAAATCAAGCGAATGGGATACCATCATGTTCCTTTTCTCTCGGAATTGAGCGAATTCAGAGAAAGATTAGACCCAATGACTGTGCTTAATGGCTCTGCGTTTACTTTTCTCTACGGAGTGGTCAGTTGGGTCTGAGTCTGAAGGAATCACGAGAGAGAGTTTACACATAACCAATAATGTAAAAGGGGAAATATTAGCAACATTTTTTTCCTGTATATTTCTTATCATACACTTTGAATTTTAAACAGTATATATTTTTTATTTATAAAATTTTATTAATTTTTGTGATAAAAATTAATATTTAATAAAAATATTTTTTTTGTATTAAAAGTATATAATAGAAACTATATAAAAAAGTTCAGTAATATTTTTTGAGTGAAAAATATTATATCCATTATAAATTATTAATTATTAAATTATTTATAGATTATTCTAATTATGTAGTAATATATTAAAAAATTTATTATATTTACATCAATTAATGTAAATATAAATAACGTAAAAATTAAATTTATTTAAAAGCTTTTCCAAATAAAATTTTCTGTTATTTGAGTGGAGCAAAGACGATCCAATATAAGTGGGAAAAGAAAGGAATAATGAAAAACTGGTACATTATTAGTTATTTTTATTTGTTTTCCTAGGAGTTTCAAAATGAGTAATGTTATGTCAATCCAATAATAGAAATATGTAAAATTAGTGGATTAGTATTGAATATATATAGTTTGTATTATAAATGGATCGATCTGTTTATAATACAGTTCAAATCGGATCGTATTTTGAGTTGACACTCGAATCCATTGCAACTCGTTTAATTTTGTATCGTATCATATCAACATAATCCAATATATTTATAGCACACATAAATTTATTGAAATACCAAAATTAATAGTGTTATTTTATAAGAAATAATATTTAAATATTATTTTTATATCTATCGTATTATATCGTATTAAATAATTCAAAAAGATATAATTATATCGTGTCAAATGATCTAAAAAATTATAATCGTATCATGTTTATATTGAATTTTTTGACTCAAATATGATATAAAAGTTAAACATATTACATGATGTTGGTATATCTTATTTAATTTTCTTATTATATTTATATTAATTTAATTAATAAATAGATCATATTCATATGACCAAAATATATCGATGCTACACGAATACGACAACTTAGACACTCCAAGTTTTCCATAGATGGGCAAGTCAGATTCCAGGATTAAGGCTGGAATCTTTTTCTATCTTTTGTAATAGTCAAATTTCATTGGTTAATTTCGATGGGATCCGCTTATTTGGTTCTGGAAAGTAGGGTTTTTTTTTTTAAAAAAAATAATTCACCCATTCAAAATAACAATATATAAGTAGAAATATATATACAAATCTGTTAAAATCTATAAAAAATAAAACTAAAAAAAATTCTTAGATTAATATCATAATAAATCGGTTAAATATCTATATATTTAAAAATATTATAATATACTAATAATTATAATATAATTTAATATTTCTATTAAATTAATATGTTTTATCCATCTTAATCGTTCATTTAAAAATAAAACACTTTAACAAGATAATAAAAAATTAAATGCAGAAACAAAACGACCAAAATGAAAGTAGCCTTTTTTTTTCCAAGTGGTTTTGGGAAGTAGCTATTTTGTTTTCTCTTATTTGTTATTCAATTGTTAATTGTTATAGAAATACTCATAATTGGTATTGAAATCGAATTCTTAACACATTTCTTTATATATTTTCTATTATATATGTAAAACAGATATTAAATTTTTTCATTTAACTGTCATTTTAGATGATTTCATTAAAATTAAAAAATCATTAACACATTTATTTATATATTTTCTATTATATATATAAAATAGATATTAATTTTTTTTCATTTTAACGGTCATTTTAGATGATTTCACTAAAATTAAAAAATCATTAATTAACTTTAAAATTAGAAGAAAATGAGTAGTTAATACTAAATTACTCTTATATTGAAAAACTCAAAATTATTGGAGAATACAAAAAATAAGAAAATATAGTCTAAAAGGGTGTGAGATTGTTATTGAGTGTTCTAAAAGCATATTTTGAATTTTTTTATTTAATTGACTGATTTTTTTTATTTTTTATAAACTGTTTTTTTATTGAGTGTCCAAAAGTAGATTTATAAAAAGTATTTATTTATCTGTTTCTACGAAAAAAAAAACAGTTTTCAAAACTCAAAAAAAATTAAAAATACAATATTTTTGCAAAAAATGCTTTTGTAAAACTCAATTCCAAATGGGCCCTAAGTCTACAATAAATTATTTTGAAATTGTATCGGAAAAAAATCAAATCTTCTTGATTATATAAAAGTAACAGATAAATAAAATTTTAGATATTTTTCTCTAAAATGACAGCTAAAATGAACGGAGTATATGTTTTTCACTTGTGAAATATCATTATTTTTTATAATAAAATTAATATTTTACAAAAAAAAATTATGTCTTTTTTGCATTGAAAGTATATAGTTAAAAATATATAAGTGGTGGTGGTAACATTCCTCTTCATAACATCAGTGCTAAAAACATCTCCAATATACTCTTTATTTGAATCATTTTTTTTTATTTTAAAGAGTCATTTTATAAAAAGAATATTCAATTAACTTTTTATTTTTAAAATTTAGAGTAACTCTTAGTAGTAAGAACATCTCTACCAATGCTCTTTATTTTAAAGAGCATATATAACAAAATAAAGAATATCTTTATTTTAAAGAGCATATATAACAAAATAAAGAATATCTTAGAGCATTTTTAAAATATTGAGTAAAAATTATTTTACAATTGCAATTGACTCTTTATATTTTATTATTCATTTTACTTTATCTCATACAAATTAATATTTATTAAAAGAAAAAAGTAAATAATTTTTATTATAAAAAAGAGAAAAATATTTTATAAAAACACACCAATAAAAAAAAAGAAGAAAACATTATAAAAAGTAGAAATAATTAATTACAATTAGAGTAGAGAGTATAATTTGACTCTCTAGATATAAAGGATAAAACTCACTCTTTTATTTAAATTTTAAATATAGAGTTTATTATAAACATTTTTTATGAAATGACTATTCAAAATAAAAAAAATAACTCAAATAAAAAGTACATTAGAGATGCTCTAACTTAAAAATACAATGAGTAAAGAATCTCAAGTTATAAATGAAAAGTAATATAAAAAAAAAGCATCAACAATCCTACATAAAAAAAAAAAGTGAAAAAGAAAATGATATAGTTATAAATAATGGTGATTTAAACCCTCGACTACATGTTTAAATTGACCAATTTATAGTTAATCCATCTAATTTTAGAGTCAAATTTCTAATTGAACCGGTAAATTAACTATATTTAATAATTAAATTTTTTTTACACAAAATTACCTTGTAAGCAAATTTTTAATAATTTTTAAACCTATGGGGTAAATAGTAATTTACCCCCTACTTCAATTAGCATATTTGACAATAACATCAAATACCATTGAATAGTTATTGCAAGCGCACCTCCAATACCATGCATCGATCCAAAAGCTGAAATCCATCCTGATCTTTGAAATTTCAGTATTTCACGGTTTATTTAAGCCCACAAAATTCAATGTTGTCGAAGCATTATAACAAATCCATAATATAAAAAACAGTACAATTTAGAATGAAATCGGCCACTATTTACATCATGTAATAATACTCGTGAAAAGATCAAGCAAAGAAAGGTGTACAATCATAAACCGCCAAGAGATTCAGTGGATAGTTTGTGCCAGCAGGTTTACCTTACAAGTTATAATCATGAACCGCCATTGCACACAAGAATACAAAGGTTACACAACATGAACAAATGCGATTAGCTTCATTTGTCTTTGCCTTTATTGTTATCTCGTGGGAGTTGAAGACCCATTACCCCAAGCAGATTGGATGTAGGACCAGCTTCTCCTTGTTGGGATGAAAATGAATCAAGAAGGCTCTTCACCAGGTTAACATCAACATCCACAGGGGTTAATTCTTCGTCCATGTCTTCCCCAGCATTTGATGTCCCCTACACGGGTGTACAAACATTCATCTCATAATTTGATGGAAATTAAATGGTACAAGGATATGTACTGAGCAAAAAAGTAAAAAACTGCATATGCTTAAGATATAAATACATATGCACATATTAGAGATGACAATGGGTGTGAGGCAGCAACGAAAAGCCATTCCTGTCCTAGTCCACACCTCCCTCGAGGGAGGAGATTCCCTTAGCTGCTGCCAGTAGGAGCAAATTCTCCACTATTCCCAGTATGCGACAATGAGAATTCCAGTCTTGTTCAAGGTGGATCCCATCCCCAACACTTACTACCCTCATAAGAGCAATGTTCGCTTTTACATACATGAAAATTTTCATATAAAATTTGATCTACTCTTTTCTAAAGCTGAAGTACCTCCATAAGATCAAGCATCTCATGAAATAAAAATTACAGAATTTGTACAAGCATAGATGAGCAAATTACCTCTTTGTTGTTGGAGGCCCGGTCATTTGCACGAATAAAGCTCTTCTGCATAGTGGTGTTTTTCAGCTCCTCATTCAGAGCATCGGAATAAGAATGCATGAAAGTGTCCCCTCCCTCCTCATTATCCTCATAGGGTTCCATGATATCAGTCCCATCATCAGATTCCTCTGCAAACGTTGATAATGTGAGTACAAGAAGAACAGCAAAAATTTGGAAATGGTGCTGCACATTTTTATGCGTGAATAGTATACCCCCATGTTTAAAAAGATAAGCAAGCAAAGATTACAACAGGTAAAGGTAAATAGATAATTCACGACCCCAACACTACAAATCATAGATTTTAATTCAACCAGTTGTTACTTGTTAATGAGCTTAACATATTAACTACAAAAATGTAATCATTCTGCCACAAATGCATATGAAATTGTGTGCAAGCACGAGAGATAGAAAGTAGCAAAAGTGTGTCTACGAGAGAGAGAGAGAGTTTGTGTGTGCGCGCACAGAGAGGAGCCACCAGTGTATAAGAAATGTTTTACTTTTATCACAACATCTGTGCAGGAAAGGAAGAACGGATGCAATGAACGAACTAAGCAATTCAGAAAAGCTTTGTTAAATCTGTTGCAAATCATAAACAAAGAATTGAAGTCTGCAGGTCCAGTTGAGACTTAATCACGAAAGCAAACAAAAAGAGAAGTGATTCAGAAGCTCTAACCAACACTGCACATGGTAAAATGAAAAATGGGACCCAAAAAAAAACTTCACCAAAATCCATGTCAGATGAAGACCCTTCTTCAGTATCATCATCACTGGCATTATCTTCTGGGCCACGCTGCTTCATCACTGATTCCATATCTTTTAAGAAACGGTCCACATCAATGTCTACTTCTTCTAGGTTCCTTTGAGAAATTAGCAAAGTGAACGTGGATCAGTTTTTGTGCACTACTATCCATAGAAAAAGAAGAACATGCAAAATATTGATTCATCTGGTCATTCAAGATCTTGTGCCAATAGTTGGAACTTGGAACCCATTGCATAAGCCAACTAAGAAGATGTTAAAAGAAGAAAGGAAACCAACACAAAAAAAAAATTAAAAGAAGAGCTAACACCTCCTGCCTCCATGAATACCCTAGCCAAATCTACCAGAGGAGGATCATAAATCAGAATTATTCTTCAATAACTACCACAGTGGTTTCAGAAGCAGCGTCACAGCTTGAGACAACAATCATCAATACAATCAGGTAATAGCCAACTAATGGCAAGACAAACCTACTAACTAATGAAAGAATGCCATCTTAGCTAGTTGCATTTTGCAGGCAACCATCATAACTATAGTATGTGCTATATTTGTTCTTTGCATCTGCAGCATCTTAAAAAGCCTCACTGCAAATTCCATAGTCAAAAGATTATAGGCAACAGAAACAGCAAGCTGACTGCGAATCACTTTGATATTCAAGGGAAAACATTTAATCCATCCAACCAGAAGAACTTATAGACATTAAAGTCAAACAGCACGAGAACAAACCACCTGAGCCTCATGGATATGATTTTTTTTCCCCCTTCAATATACATTATACAAGGTAGGGAAAGAAAAGATTAGCACAATATTTCGATCATCTGAGCTAACTGTAACATAAATTATTCAATCACAAAAAAGTTAATACTAAAATATCATTATATCTAAAAAAACCTAAACATTTTTTGGTGAGTCTAAAAGAGGTTTTACATTTTTAAAATGACCTTTCACATCCACACGTGTATCTTATATTAAAGTTTCATTAAATATATTGGGGAACCTAGGAATTGGATTTTAAACCTTTTGATCAAAAGTTCTGATACCTCTCAACTTAAAAGCTCAAACTTATAAGTAAGAACTTAAGAGTAGTTACGGAAAAAAAAAGCACCATTTCTACATGTTCAACTATAGATAAATCAATTTATGGATCCAGGAAAAAAAGATCAAGAACAAAAAGTGCAGGCTTGAGGTCACAAATCAATATATATGCATAGCAAAGTGAGACAAGGGTCGGGTTCAGCCCAAGCAAGGGCAGGCTGGAATTCAAGCTATCTTAGCACTTGGCAATTAAGATGCATCAGGCCAGCTGGATTCAAACAATTTTGCAGGTGTGACAGTTAAATAAGACCACGTTACTAAATACACTTCAATATTTTACAATTAAATAAGACCACGTTATTAAATTAACAGCAATCATGTCCTGAGCTGGTTATCCACAAACCTGTTTTCTGGAACCTCTGCTCCTTTGTAGCTTGACACCTTGTCCACAAATGCCTGCATGGTGTTTGCAATATCACCAAGATTAAAATTATCAAAGCTGGCATAAGATGAAGGGCCAGCATCATGTGCCACTCTGAACTTCTGTTTTTTCTTAAGTTCAGCATTGTAAATATCCATCTCTTTTTGTCTCTCCTGAAGAGCAGCGTTCAACTCATTTTCTCCATTGTAGAGCCAAGAATCATCATCAGAAGGAAGAATCTTCTGGTTCTTAAAATCATCAGATGAATGTGGTATAGCGAGTATCTCATCAATTCGTCTCACTGGAGCACTCATCATCTCACTGCAGTAATAACATGACAGTACAATTGTTGAACAATGGGCAAAAATTGTAACAAGCACATGTTATGAAAATAACCTTAATATTATTAACGTAAGCATTTAATGTATACTTAATATCCTCAAAGAAAATGAGATTTGATAGCCCTTAAAACAGAAATTTTGCAGGGTGGCAGATGCAAAGCATGGCCTCATTGTAGAAGATACAGGTTATATTTTGCAAAATCACAATCTCATACTTGAAAAATCACAACCAATTATAAATATAAGCATTCTTGAAAATAACAAATTCTGCCTCCCATTTACTGTCACGTAACAGAATTCACCATTGTTAGCAAGAAATGCCAGTCTATATCATCTTTGATACTCGTCCGGTATTCCCAATTCATCAGTTCAGTACACTAACTTAAGCAACTCACTTTGGCCAAATAAAAAGGGCACATAAGAAGCTTGAATAACTAGAAAACAAATTAAGATTACCTAGTCCTTGAAAATAGAGTACTGTTCCGATAGTATTCCTCAGCTTTCTCCATCAACCTCTTGTACTCCTTTGAGCCCGGCAGCAATCCTTCAAAGTACCCACTCCTCTCCAATGTCTCCTTGTACTTGTTCCACGTACTCCCTTTCCCTTCCTCACCCTCTTTCTTCCTTAGCTGATACATCATCTCGAACCCACAAGCAATCTTCATCCCCAATTCAGCCTCCACATACTCCTTCATGTCGTCTCCTCTAGTAGGCATAGGATAGCACTTGGGTGCCTGAAATTTCTGCTGCATTAACTGCGCATACATGGCCCTAGACATCTTTACGCTCACGGAGACCAATTCCTCCTCTCTCCCTTTACTGAGAAACTTCTCCATTTTCGCTGCGTACTTCATTGTATCAATATCTCTATCGTAAAATCCCTCCACCGCTGAAGAGATTAAACAAGGTTCATGCTTGAGAACTTGCGCTACTGATACCGGAACTTTAACTCGAACGTGATGCGTATTTTGTCTCGCTCTCTCTGGATAGTCCGAAATCCGATTCTTCACCGATTTCTGAATAGCATCCGCCGCTCGCGATTCATTTTCATAGTAAATCAAAAATTTTAACGAGTCAATTAAATTGGGGTTAGATAACCGGCTTTGGGGCACAATATGAAGATCGCCACGGCGAATAAAGACGCGGTTACCACTGTTCTCAGGGTCAATCCAGCGAGGGAGGTGAAAAGCGGCTTCAATGAGGAGGAACTCTCCGTCGTTATCCCATACGCGTATAGAGAGGGACGGGAATTGGGTGGAGATGAGGAAGAGGAGAAAGACGACAAACCATTCGTCCTCGATGTTGTCGCCGAAGCGAAGCTTTCCATGGAGGTGGGGAATAGGAGAGTTGGAGCTACAGAGGCAAGACTGAGAGGAGGAAGAGGAGATAGAGAGAGAGAAGGGCTCGTGTTGCCATATATAAGAAGAAATGCAAGGTGAAAGGAAGTGAAGGATTTCGATATGAAGGGTTTGGAGGGAAAGGGAAGCAGTAGAAGAAGAAGGAAAGGAATTCGAGAGGGAAGAATCTGGGAAAATTGCAAAGAAAACGGTGTCGTCTGGTATACGGGAGTGAGCTCCGGAGAAGATGGTGGTGAAAGGATCCCTGTCGAAGTACGCTTTCGCCATTGTTAACTTGTACGGGTTTGGTTGGTGGTGGTGGTGGTGGTGGTGGCGACGAAGGGTTTTCTCTGTTATTTAGTACATTAGCTACCTGTGACGGCGTTTCCTGAACGTTCCCGAGGTCATGAGCGAGTCGCAATGATAATCGAACGTCTTGTCGTTTATCTTGTTTAAAGGGTTTACAGTTGGTGAGCATCAGAGCATGTATCGAAGACCTGTCTCTGACTTCCTGTAGTTTAGTGAAACGACATTTTTGTTTTTGTTTTTGTTTTTGTTTTTGTTTTTTTGTTTTTTTTTAAGTATGTCGATATAAGCAAAGGAAAGCTTCACTGATTTTACTGTAACATTTGATTACATATATTCTAAGAGTAAATTAAGCAATTAAAAGTTAATATGTGAATAACTCTCATTGACTTTGCACAACAAAACATTGGCCTCTTTTCATCCCCTAAGCAATCGCACAATTAGAGAATACTTTTAATTTACAATAAACCAAATTTCAATTAAAAGAAAAAATTACTCATTATCTTGATGTATAATTTCTATGGGCATTAGATTTCAAGTTATATTCACAATTAATTAGAGTTTTAGGAAATTTTTTTTGGAAAAGTACCAACAAAAAAAAAAAAGGCATGGGGTTTTACACTTTTTCGCTTTTAAGTATGTGGTTTCTTTTCCTGTAATTTAAAAAACACTAATATGGTGATTCTCTCTCATCTACATGACATTATATATTCTGCGTGGCAAATTCTTTTTTATAAGTGTTATTTGTCAAAAAAAAAAAGGAAAAAATAATTTAAAATTATCTTTCTTTTCTGCCAAAAACCGTTTTCTACATTTCTTTGAACCAAATGAATCTCTAAATCTTTGAAATTCATTAATTGCAATCGAATGTGACTATAATGGAGAGCACAAATAACAAATGAGTGGCGATGGTTGGGCAAATGGATATGGAGCGGCCTAACTGCAAGTGGAGAGGTTAGAGAAAAAAGAACAAAATCACGGGTAAGTAATTGAAATTGATTTCTATTAACGCCTTTTAGGATACCATGTTTTGGGTTTTAGTGCCGCAAATGGTGTGAATTAAGGTTTTGAAAAGGTATAGAGAAAGTATCAAACTTTAATGGATAAATGGGCTTTATGTGGGTGTATTAGTGTGATTTGACATTGCATGTGTTGTTTCCATTAATTTATATGTGTGTTATTTGGGTTTCGTCTTTGTGTGTGTGTCTGTTTGTTATATTATTATAGTTTTTACTATATTTATGTGTTTTTGTTGCTCATTTTTGCTTTTATTAAATTGGCAGTATTAAATTGCCTTTGTGTGTAGAAATCAAAGTTTACCATGGAGAAAATGGAATAAGAAAAGTCTAGATAATTAGGTTTATAAAGAGAGTGCAATTGAAACAATTATGCAAGATGTAGATTACCTTTCACAGCATGGACTACTTCAAATTAGTTGGAGTGTAAGCTATATGGTGGTTTACATGTGGTTTCATATTCCTAGCTTATATAGTACCATTAATTTAGAAGAGATCGAACATGATTTAAATGTCAAAAATATAATGGATTACACTAGGGGTCTAGTAGATTACATAACTATGTATTTTGTGCCTTATGCTAAACCCCTGACAACCTTTGATGGTTTTAATTTGAGAATTATGGTAGTCAAGAATCTGGTTATGAAGAAAAAGAGGAGAGAAAGGGAGTGTGTAACATTCTCTTACCCTACTGTTTTACGGCATAGTTAGATGATACTATGTATCATATTCTGATTACTATCTTGATTTTTTAAAAAATAAATTATATATTTATTTATCTTTTTGTTCATTAATACCTTAGACCAGAATTAGAAAAATATAAGAAATACGACTACTCTTACAGCCTTAACTGCTAATGCAGTCTCACAGTGAATAATTCGGCGCTTACATAACAATATCTCGATACTATGCGTCTATCATATATCAAATCTGACACATCAGTGCCTATAAAATATCAGTAATACAATGTTGATCGCGCTTTATAGTTTCCTAATTGGCATGTCAATCTATTTGTCTTATTCTAGTTCAGGTATAAGTCATGAGCTTACATCCACAATTTTTTTACAATTTTCTTATAAACAATTTATTCACATAATCATACCAAATTTCGATGCTATATTTCCATGCAAACATGCAAATTTCATTCAAATCTTCCAAACATATTATTATTATTATTATTGTGCAACTGATATAATTTACACTTATAGTTTTAAAATCATAAGATCATCAATTTTTAATTTCAATCATTAATAATTAATGAAATTAGAAATTGATGATATAATAATTCAAAATACTTGGTGTAAACTACATCAATAGTATTTGCTCTTATTATTATTATTATTATTATTATTATTATTATCAATTTAAAACTCTCTCACTCATGCATGCACACACACATAACATACATGCACATATACGCGCACACAAATAACACACACCAAATCTCACACACGCCAACTCTCACACAGCCATGCACAAAGCCTCTCCCCCCAACGAAATGGCCATTTATATTAGTAAGTGAATGTCAGTTGAACCGACTTTAATACTTCTATAACTTTCTAAATTTAGTTTTATTATTATTTATTAATGATATTTTGAGAATAGTTTAGAGTATTATAAAATGAATATTTTTTTATATAATTAATTAATATATTAAAATAGATATATAAATATATATTAGCCGTGAGAGTGATAAATTTATTTAATTAAAATCAATTTTAATTAATTACTATTTTTATTTATTTTTATTAAATGACCCTAAAATTTATTGTTATTTTTATTATTTTATTATTTTTTAATTTAATTCGTAAATAAAATTTTTTTTTCTCCGTTATAATACCAAATTACTCAATTATCCTTAATTATATAAGTAATTAATTTTCATCACTTAATATTTTTTCTATCAATTTTATTAAATTGCTTCAAATTTAATTTCCAATTAAATTTACTTTACTTATTTTATTATTTATTTTGTTATTTATTTATTTTATTATTACTATTATTTAATTTATTTCAAATATTTCGATTTATCTTAATAGATTCCAAATTTAAATTTCTATTATTATTTTCTCATTTTTTTAGGTCCCAATTTAGACTCTGACCAATTTGATGTATATATTATGGTGATGTTCACGACTTGAAGTTCAAATTAGCGGATGTTACAATTCTCCCCCTAAAAAAATTGTCCTCGAAATTTACTTAAAGAGTCAAGTCCAAATAGTTAAGGGTCTCAGTAAGAAGAAAACAACATAACATTTAATGCATATGCATGTGACATGCAATTCAAATCATGCAATTTTATAAATTTTAAGACCGACTAAACTGTGCTCTGATACAATAATTGTAACATCCTCTTACCCTACTGTTTTACGGTGGAGTCAGACGATACTACGTATCATATCCTGATTTTCTAAAAAAATAAATTATATATTTATTTATCTTTCTTCCCATTAATACATATGACCAGAATTAGGAAAAAATAAGGGATATGACTGCTCTTACAATATCGACTACTAATGCAGCCTGACAGTAAATAACTCGGCGCCTACATAACAATATTTCGATATACGTCTATCATATATCAAATTTGGCGCATTAGCGCCTACAAAATATTAGTAATACGTCGCTGACCGCACTTTATAGTTTTCTAATTGGCATGTCAACATGTTTATCTTATTTTAGTCTATGTATAAGTCATAGGCTTACATCAACAATTTTTTTTTACGATTTTCCTATAGACAATTTATTCACATAATCATACCACATTTCAATATCATATTTCCATGCAAACATATAAATTCTATTCAAATTTTAATATTCCAACAGGTTACTATATTTCCAAACATATTATTATTATTATTATTATTATTTAAAAACTCTCCCACTCATGCATGCACACACATAAAATACATACACATATACACCCATAGGCGACACAAATAACACGCATACAACTCTCTCTCTCTCTCTCTCTCTCACAGACACAGAGCCATGCACAAAGCCTCTCCCTAACAATGCAATGGCCAAATGGCCATTTATATTAGTAAGTGAATGTCAGTTTAACTGACTTTATCACTTCTATAACTTTCTAGATTTAGCTTTATTATTAATTATTAATAATATTTTGAGAATAGTTTAGAGTATTATAGAATGAACATTTTTCTTATATAATTAATTGATGTATTAAAATGGATATATAAAAATCTAAACATATATTAGCAGTGAGAGTGATAAATTTATTTAATTAAAATCAATTTTAATTAATTACTATTAAAATTCTCATTTTTTTCATTTTTATTAACTGACTTCAAAACTTATCATTATTATTATTATTATTTTTATTATTTTTTAATTTAATTTGTAAATAAACTTTTTTTTTCTCCATTGTAACACCAAAATACTCAATTCTCTTATCTTTATTAAATTGCTTCAAATTTAATTCCCAATTAAATTTACTTTACTTATTTTATTATTTATTTTGTTATTTTATTATTATTTAATTTATTTCAAATATTTTGATTTCTCTTAATGGATTCCAAATTTAAATTTCTATTATTATTTTCTCTTAATAGATTCCAAATTTAAATTCATATTATTATTTTCTCTTAATAGATTCCAAATTTAAATTTCTATTATTATTCTCTTTTTTTTTTCTTTAGTCTCAATTTAAACTCCAACCAGTTTGATATATTTATTATGGTGATGCTCACAACTTGAAGTCCAAATTAACGTACGTTATAGAGTGGAAAGTGTGGTTGGGTTTGGTATTGGGCCTAATGAGGGTGTAGGGGTAGAAGTGGAGATGATGAAGCAATTGGGCATGGTGAGATTGTTGGAGCTGGTTTTGGGGCTAGTAGTAGACCTGGTCAGGCTATTGGGGCTGATTATGGTTGGTTATATAAGTGGGCCTATTGAGAGTGTTTTTCGGCATAATAAGGCTGTTGAGGTTGTGTTTGGGCCTAGCAATAGACCTACTCAGGCTGTTGGGGCTGATGATGGAGTTGGGAATACAAGTGTGTTACATGAGGGTGTGTTTGTGCTTGATGAGGCTAGTTATGGGTCTGTTAGTGGTAGTATTGGGCATGATAAGTCTATTGGAAGTGGATATGGGCCTGTTAAGGATAGTATTGGGCATGATGAGGCAAGTGGAGCTAAAATTGTTAGAGAAGTGTTCTAAAGGCAATCACCTTTAACACTTGTTGTACAATTTATTTAATTAATAAAAGACATTTTTCATTAATATGATATTCATGTACTATATGAATTGATATTGATCTTAAATCGATTAATGAAGTCCTTGATACATAACATAGCATGAAGGAAATTATGATGATGAAATTTCTATCATGTGTAATTGTGTGAGTATCTAAATTATCTATAGTTATAGGATCACCAAGACATGACATTATTGATTCGGATAGATTAGCACATGCTATACTCATTTATTGGATTAAACAATAGATCTTATAAGTTATAAATATGAGATGTTTAGAGTTAACATGTAGATGCTTGCTAAGAGTAGTCAAGTACATTTTTTTATGGTTATTCTTATTGAGTCGCTACTCACCAAATTGCATCATTTTTCAAGCAAATAAGAGTAATTAGCTCATTTTAGAGATGTATACCATATAGAAGATATGAATCACAGATCACCGGCCGAGTCTCACCGATCTCTCTCCTTACATTGCACATATGTATAAGAACATGATATTTGTATTTTGAGTTGTATATCTGCATATGTATAAATTAATAAATATGCAATGATGTGTAAATTATAAATTTGGCCTTGAACTTACAATACTTGGATATAGCGTTTCAATTATTAGCATATGTGATATATTATGTCTATTGTCAAGAAGTGATACTATTATATGATTCAAAAAAAATATCCCTCACTATAAATAAGATCTTTTCTTATTACTGTACAATACATGATGACATGATACAAGTATATGCTATATATAAAAGTATAAGGTGTTACATTTATACCAAAGCTCTTTGTTTTAATTACATTCTTTCTTGTTTCTATCATATTATATTTAATTCATGCATGTTCATATATCACATTTATGATTACATGTTTTCATATGTTTTTACATCATACTTTAATATTTGTGCATGATTGGCATGTTTCGGACACACAAAAACATCATTTAAACATGGGTCACCTTTATTGTGAATAGTGTCTTCATGGCCATGAACATTTGGGCTGGTGGTGAAGCCTAGCCATGGAGCACTCAGGAACTATGTTCATGGTCATGATACCTTGATTCATAGCCATAATAGTTTTCAGCATGGTTGTGACGCTGATTGTGAAAAAGCATAACTTTTCTTTATGGTCAAATTTTACCAAAATTCCTCTTCTAAACACTTTCTAAACATAAATACAAACCATTCATAGTCATTAGACACCAAAACAATCAAGTTAATACCACTCAAATCATGAGCAAACATGCTCACAACCAGGCTCAACAACACAGTTTACACACAATGCATATTTTGAGTCACACATGCTATTTTTATGCTCATTTGACACTTAATACCTATTTCAATACTCATTTTAATATCTCAAACATGTAATGTACTATTTCATGCTTTCGAATTCAATAATAAAACAATACTTACCGGTCAAGCGTGCTCAAATACCATATGAACAAATTTTACATCTTTTTGATGAATTTATTACATTTAAGGGGCAAATAACAACGCATATATATACAAATCTCTTTTAGGAGTTTGATAAAAACCCAACCAATGAGCTATCTACTCTCTGTGTCGATGTCCTCCCTCTTGTACTTGTTTTTCCTATCATAAATAATACTATATATCAAATACTATATCTATGGTGACATGGCAAAAACGTAAATCTACCACATGCTTCCTAAACTATGGTTATTATGCATGGTTTCTAACTCAATATCATGGTATCTCCCTTCTAATAACTTCAAAGAACATAAATACTCACAAAATCCAATCACCTTTCATCTTCCATAACCCTTCTTCCATATATACTTCATATATACCTCATGCATACCCTCATATACCTCATGTATATCCTCATATATCTCCAGTACACCTCTCATATATTCACTTTAACTACATATTCATGCATAACAACTAACCCCTAGGTAATGGGTGTTACAAATCCTCTCCCCAACTGTAATTGGGAGTTCCACTATCTCAAGTAGAGATACAAGAGAATTTCCAAACTAACTCATAACTAAAAAGTTTCCTAACTCACCCATAACTAAAAACAGCTGATCAACAGACAATCATTTCTAGATAAGTCTTACATTGGAATACTACATCATGGATAAAATTCCCATATGATAATCCGACATACCAAGTTAGAAACATATTGGAAGCTCCTGGTTTGTTTGCCATCACCATAAACAGTCAATGGTTGTTTGCGTATAGCCTGAGAAATATTCTTAGAATAGTTAGAGAAAAAAAAATTTTATAGGAGTATCCTGCAGTTAATTGACTACTGACACCAATAAAAAGCCAAATTATCAATTGGAAGATAATACCTGAGCAACAAAATTGCTGATAACACGGCCATCATCCAAGCACATGCGAGTTCCATAAGTATTTTCTCAAGGCTCACACCATACCCAAATTCTTTATGTTTTAATGGCTCACACCATACCCAAATTCTTTATGTTTTAATAGCTCACATAATAACCAATTCCTTTGTGCTTCTCATAGGCTTACACATAAGCTAAACAAGAGTTTTTCTCACTAGGATCACTCTTACAAACTATACCCAAGTGTTTAAGGTTAATACTTGAACCTTTCTTACAAAAGAGATGAGAAATAAAATTGCAAGAGTTTTGGTACACTGAAAATTAAGCTCTTATGTTCTAAGGCCTTTTGGAGGTCTATATATAGTGTTTATCCTCCAATTAGCCGTTACAAACAAATGTCAACACTCTATCTAACGTTCTAAAGAAAAAGTAATAAAAAAAAATCTAATAGAGTAAAATCCCAAGCCAGATTTCCCATTCGCGATCGCGATTCTACAAGTGTCCTTTGGTGCTTTCCACATGTCAGCCTTTGATTTGTCCTTTTGTCCCACAACTCTATAATGGCTAGTCCAGTCAGCAATCGCAAGTGCGTTTTCAAAATCTTGATCTAGCTTTCTTTTCCCTGAGCGGGATAAATATTTTGCCAGTTTGCATTTGCTATTGGATCTCAAAGGTTCTCATTCCCGAGTGTAACAGCCTTTTCCCAGTCATGATGAAATTCCTAATTGTGACACCAATTTCACGAGCACGACATTTGAAATTTCCAAATAGTTGTTTGAGATCTTAAGGACAAACAACATCTTCTTGTTGGTTTTTGTCTAACAATCTTGATAATATGAAAATTGCACGATTTTCCTAGGCGTGATTGCACTTTGTTTTTTGCTATTGTGCTTTTGGCTTAGTGAGCGTGCCTTATAGGTCTTTTTGTTTCATTAAGTAAACCTTGGCCAATTGTCTTGAAACTTTGTATACCATAAAATAACACTTAAATAAACATGTTAGTGATAATTAAATTGATTGTCAATATCTAAATAGGGATCAATTACCCTTAGATCAACAATCTTCCCCATTTTTATTTTGACAATCAAATTAAGCAAAACAGCAAAATTAAACTTGCAAAACTTAAATTAACGGTTTTTAAATAGAATTTTAGATCCGAATCCATTTTGCTTATATTTCACTCATTTCTCTCCCCCTTTATCAAGATCAAAAAAGATAAAACAATCAAGGCATATGACCAGTCGCTTATGTCACAAAAAGAGAGAAAAAAAGAGAAAATACTAACAATTTACACAACCATGATACAAAAAACTTGAATATTATTAAATGTAAGCAAAATATACATCAAGAAACATTGCCATACTTAAAAATAAACATGCCAAAACATGATAGATGTTTGAAATGCAAAATTTGGTAAGTAAAATAAAATGCTTAAAAGTGATGGCCTAAAAAGTTAGAGAAATGTCATCTTCATCTTCCTTTTCACTTTCTTCACTCACAAATTCTTCATTGCACACTTCCATACCCATGCATACTTCAATAGCTTTTAAGTCCATGTGAAGATACCTCATTATCTTCATAAGCTTCCTTTCCATAGGAAGTGGTTGAGATGGAGGAGGTAGGGCTTGTGAAGGACCAGCTATAGGTTCCTCTTGTGGTGGTTGGTCTTCAACCTCAAGTCTTGCCCTTTTTCTCCTTTAAGATGACAATGATGCTTTAACTACAAACTCTCCTAAGGCATAGGCATAGTCATCTTCTCCCATTTTGCTTATAGACTTGGCACTAAGAAGATAAGAGATATGCATTAAATTTGATCTATATTCCTCATACTCCACATAATTAGTCAAATTGAAAGGGTTAAGGAGATCAAAGTGGTTGGCTATCTTAGAGATATGGGAAGGGACAAGGGTTGTGCCTCCACTTGAAGTAGTAGTTGGTCAATAGAGGGTTGAGTGGATTCCACAAGCACTTTATGAACTAAGGCATAAACATAGTGCAAATCCTTTTTGCTTACTTTTTCATTACCTGCTCCTCTTGCATGGATGGTATACATGATCATTCTATGATATTACCAATGGAGAAGGCTTTTAATGTGCTTGGCATTTGAGGATCTATCAAGGTTGGCTTCTATGGAAATTTCAAGCCAAAACTCCTTGTATGTTTGAGCCATACCTTTAGGATTTAGAAGGCCGTGTGTTTTGAAGTTGAAAATCCTTACAAACTCCTCTTTGTCAATTGTAGCCTTTGTCTAAAAAGGCTAAATTTGATGCCATAATATATGGGTTCTTCATTGGCATTTTTGTTAATAGAGAGAGTGGACAACAACTCTAAGGTTAGGTCATTATAGCTATGCATTCTAGGCCATACAAAATCTCTCAAGCTAACCTTACCTATAGCCTCTTCAAATTCAGCCATTAGATCCAATTTCCTTAAGGCAGGGAGAATAGTTAACTTGTTAGGTAAAATCTCCTTTCTTTCAAGATTTCATACCTAGACCTCTCCTCTTGCAAAAACATTGGTGACAATCTGCTCCATATTGTGTGGTTGAGGCACATCACCAGATTATTGAAAGGATGAAGCACAAGTTGCCATTTCAAGAGAGAAGAAGATGATAAAAAACTTGAGAAAAAGTGTGTTTTTAGAGAGAGAGAGAGTATGTATGCAAATAACATATGGGTGCATGTAAATGGGCCAAAAATCATCTTATATAGGCATGAAGAGGTGTCTCAAATGGTAACAAAACATTTGGATGCCGAAATAGATGTAGAAAAATAGTCAAAATTTTTTTGAAATCACACAGATCGCGATCATGCCTTACTTTTAATGACTACGATTTTTCTTAAATGCCCAACAGCTATAAAATTTCAAAAATTGCAAGGGTGAAGGGCAAATCACTATCACAAAACTAGTCAAAACATATTTTGTCAAGACCTTGGATAATTCACAAGCACAAGGCCATAATAGCGATCACGGATTACATATGTCTTAAAAAAATTTCAAATCAAGATGTGAAAGAATGCAATGAAGTGTTATGCATCAAATAGGACCACATAATAATCAACCAAATCTCAAGGAACAAAAATAATCATGCATTTTAATGCATAAAAGAGAAGGTTTATGAAAGCTTATTGGTGTGAAGGTTGCTTCTTGTTTTTTGATGCACTTCATTGATATGAAATGCTTCCTTTTCATATGAACATATCTTAACTAACTCATCCCGACTTTATGCCAAATTTAAGTTTTATAAGGTTGATCACTTTGAGAAAAGATATTTTGCTAAGCATGTGCCTTTGTCCACTAATGAGCAACCTATAAAAAAAATCAAACAATCTTTAGTACCTATTTAAGTTTGGGTTTATGAGGGTTAGTTTTGGAAGATTCCCAATGAACCTTCCTTATAAGGCAATGTTTATTAATGTGCCTAAATCTCATGCAATAGTGGCATTGCTTAGACTTAAAAATTTCTTGCCACCTTGCATAGGGTTTATCAACATAAAAAGAGTAAGGATGTGAACAAGCATAATTCTTGTATTTTGTGAAACCTTGGGTGCATGCCTTTTATAAATGAAGGCATGGTTGGTCTTATGAGATTTTCGTCTTGGACCATGTGAGCTCTTACTACTCTTCTTTTGTATAGTAGCTTTGGTGTGTGCCTTATCCTTGGCTATTGAGCCAATTTCCACAATGGATGAGTTTTGTGGTGTGCTAGCTTTAACAAATATTGAACTAGGTGGGGATGATAATGTTGAAGCTCTATTGAAACCTAAACCATGTCTCACTAAGGGAGGCCTTTGGGATAGAATAAGTATATCCAAATTTTCTTTCCCTTTGTTAAATTTTGAAATTGAGTTTCTAAGCTCTCCAACCCTATTTTTCTAAATATTTTTTTCTTTAAGTAAGAAAAACATTGAAGGTTTTGATGAAAGATCATCCAATGATTTTCTAAGAGATTTATTGGAAGTTTAAAGCTCTAAAACAATCTTTTGTAATTCATCAAAATCATTTTTCAACTTTAATTACTTGTTTTATGAAAAACACTTTCTTTTTAAATTTCTCAATTTCAAGGTTCATGGCCTCAATTAAATCATCATCAAGTATGTCAAGCAAATTGTTGTGAGATTGAGATACAGAACATACCTCATCAGAATCCACTTGTAGAGCCAAGAAGCAAATGATGGCAATTTCTCCTTCACTTGAGGAGCTTTCATCACTTAAGTGCTCATGCCTGCTTTGCCTCATATAGGAGCTTCTCGTGTCTTAAGTACTTGGAAGATTGATTAAAGTTATTCACATACCTTTTCTTATCTTTAAGCTTTAGTTCTTATTAGGTTGACAATTTCTTAATCACTATCTTATTCACTCATTTCCTCATGGCTAGAGCTTTCATCTTCATAATATTTTGAAGTTAAAGATTTGAAAACAATAGCCTTCTTCTCCTTTTGAAGCTCTTTCTCCTTATCTTTTGCCAAAGTCATTTCATGTGTGAGAAGCTTACCAATGAGTATATCAGTGGACATTATGCTTAAATCTTCATTAGCTTCCCCAATTACAGTGACTCTTGACCCGTACTCCTTGATAGGAAGACTTTTTAAAATCTTGTTATTGATATCTTCAAGCTCAAGGTGCTTTTTGGATTTTCTTAAGTTGTTGACAATAATGAGAAGCCAATTGGTCATATCAGTTATGGAGTCAAAGGGCTTCATTTTAAAGCACTCATATTCGAACATGAGCAATCGGAATCTCTTGGACTTTACTTGTTTTGTTCCTTCATAGAAATTTTCCAAAGTTCTCCAAATGCTATAAGCGCTTCTACAATGCATCACTTTGATACTATACTATTGAGGAATGGCAGTAAGGAGTATTGCCATTGCTCTTTTGTTTCTTCTATTTGCCTTCTTTTAAGCATTAGACCAATCGTCCCGCGAAATTTCTTCCCCTACACCTTCTATTTCCTTAGTTGGTAGCTTCCACTTCTCATAAATAGTGTCCCACAAATCAATGGACTCACTATTCATAAAGAGCTCAATTTGAAACTTTTATTGAGCAAAGTTAGCACCATTAAAAATAAGGAAATGATTACAAACTCCACCCTTCACCATCTTGATCGTTTCTCTCACACTTAAGCTTTGAATAGAGAGACCAATGCTTTGATACCAATTGTTAGAAAGATGGTGCACTAAGAAAGGGGTGTTGGGATCTGTAATATGCATATCAGATACACAAACGCAGTAGACTTTGAAATTTACAATCCCAATAAAAGAAATCTCCCTATGTAGCTATGAATGATTAACTAAAAACAAGGTTTGCAGATGATTACCTTTAAATCAGATATTTCTTTCCTTCGTTTCACCTCTAATGGAAGTTTACGCGAAGAATGCGAGAAGGAAAACCTTTAAAGGCTATAGGTGCTTCACAATTCCTTGTACTAGAAAGAAAAGGTGAATAAGAGAATATGAGAACGAACCTTTTTGTTCTCTAGTGTGGCAACTGCTCTCTAATGTAAGAAAAAGGATTATTTATAGTCCTTAAATGATTAAAGTTTGGAACCCTCGTTCATAGAATCCCAATATGATTAGGTTTTCATATCTGACATTGGTCCTGCTTAGGACACACCTTACCCGATCAGGATATGCCTAAAATTGGGTGATTTCCAATCGCAACATCACATGTCCCTATTAGGACATAGTCCAAATCGATCCAGTAGCATTTTCTCAACCGCGAGCTAGACTTTTCCGCCCGTGACAGAAGTGTCTTGTGTCCTATTCGGAAAACCCTTTTCCCGTCTAAGACATTGTTTAGACCAGGTCTTTCTCTCTCTGTTTTTTATCTAATCCAAAAGCTTATTTTACTTCCTCTATGCACCTTCAATGCGTGTGACCCATTAGGTTCCCGGTTATATTGGCCATTCAGATCAACACTTGATCTTGAATAAGTTATAAGTGGCATCTAGCAACTCATTATGACCTCCAATTAACCGGAAAATTAGTGGTTTGACTACGAACTTTTCCATATGCAAATTGTACTTTCACCCTCACCATACCCCCACTCAGTTCAGAGCATAGTCTAAGTGTAAGCTCTCACTAGACTGACTACATTACATCTAGTCCAAGTGATGTTAGTACTTGTCACTGAGACTCATTACTCTTAAAGATATGTCTTTGAATACCTTCTTCAAAACAATCCTAATTTGGCCAAAGTTTCTCAAGCAATGATCCCAACAAATGGTTGTAGATATACTCTCTTTCTAACAGGAGCAGTGAATCCTCTATTGGCTACACAACTACATTCAAATACCTTAAGTTGTATCCAATCACCACTCGATAAGCGACCTCTCTGAAGGCAATAAGGAATGGAGTTAAAATACAGGATCAGTATCCATGGTAAGTTTGAGTACCTCAAGTCCAAAGATATTTGAACCATTGCTATGATGAGATTATCATTAATATATGTGTGAAGTACCCTTATGACAATCTCATAGTAGGTCTCTAATATACTTGGCTACTCTAGTAAGCATCCATATGTTAACTCTAAACATCTCATGCTTATAGATTATGAGAACTACTTTTTGATCCAATCAAGGAATATAACATGTGACAGCTTGTCCGGATCATTAGTGCCATGTCTCATTGATCCTATGGCTAGGGATAGTTTATATATAAATATAATTACACATGATAGGAATCTCATATCATGATCTCATCATCATTTTCCTTCATGCTATGTTTTATATCAAGGACTTTCATTAATTAATTTTAGATCTTATCAATTCATATTTAATGAACATTAACATAATGAAAAATTTCTTTATTCATATAAATGAAAGATATATAATATATATAAATGACTTTCCAAAGGTGTTTGCCTTAGAGCACTTCTCTTACAGAGGGGGGTTGAATTGGTGACAAATAGAAATTTCGACTTAACTTTGAGTGTTTGAACAATATACAAATAAAAAATAGAAAGTAGAGGAGCAAGAGAGAAATAAACACAAAGATTTATAAAGGTTCGAGAGTTAACAAACCCTACTCCTCCCCCCAACCGTAATTGGAAGTTCTACTATCTTAACTAGAGATACAAGAGAGTTTCCTAACTAACTCACAATTAGAGAGTTTTCCTAGTTCACCCACAACTAAGTATTTTCTCAAGGCAAATACTGAACCTAAATCCTTTGTGTTTTAATGGTTCACATAACAACTGATTCCTTTGTATTTTTCACAGGCTCACACACAACCAAAACAAGAGTTTTTCTCACTAGGATCACTCATAGAATGTATACTCAAGTGTTTAAGGTTAACACTTGAACATTTCTTACAAAAGATGAGAAATAAAATTGCAAGAGTTTTGGCACACTTAAAATTAAGTTCTTATATCCTAAGGCCTTTTGGAGGTCTATATATATTGTTTATCCTCCAATTAGCCATTACAAATGTGCCAATACTCTATCTAACATTCTCAAGATAAAGCAATAAAAAAAAGTTAACAGTAAAATCACGAGTGCAATTTTCCATTCACGATCACTATTTCGCAAGTGTCCATTGGTGCTTTCCATGTGGTAGCCTCTGATTTGTCATTTTGTGCAACAACTCTATAACGGCTAGTCTTGTCAACAATTGCGAGTGCGCTTTCTAAATCCTGATCATGCTTTCTTTTTCCTGACCAGGATAAATATTTTCCATGTTTAGATTTGCTACTGGATCTCAAGGGTTCCCATTCCTAAGCATAGCAATCTTTTCCCGATCATGACACCAATTTCATAAGCAGGACATTTTAAATTTCCAAATAGTCATTTGAGATCTTGAAGACATATGGCATTTTCTAGTTGGTTGTTGTCCAATAGTCTTGAGAATATGAAAATCACGAGCACAATTTTCCTAGGCACAATTACGCTTTGTTTTTCGCTATCGCGCTTTTGGCTTAGTGAGCGCGCCTTGTATCATTTTTTGTTTCTTCATTTGTTTCACTAAGCAAACATGGGCCAATTATCTTGAAACTTTGTGTACTACAAAATAACACTTAAATAAACATGTTAGTGATCATTAATTTGATTATTAAGATCAAAATAGAGATCAATTACCCTTAAGTCAACACTAAAATTAGAGATGAAGAAATCCCAAGCAACGAGTCGTATAACACCTAGTTTCAGTAGAACTTTCTTCCAATAGTCTTAAGCATCCTCCTATAGTAAGGAAATGGAAAATCTCACCTTGTCCTCATCAGTAACATCTAACTCCTTAAAGACCCTCTCAGTCTTCCCTAACCAGTATTCTGTGGAAGCTGGGTCATCACTTTTACTAAGGAAATCAGTAGACCCAAACTTATGAAGCCTATCTATCTGCACTCTTAACTTCTATGGCAGTGGTGGAGGAAGTGGGATAGTAGCCTACAGCTGCGAGACCACCCTGACTAACTGTTGGAAGAATACCACCATCTCTTGAAAAAATGCATTCTAAGACATGCCTGGTTGCACATTGCCAATACTAGGTTGGTTTTATTGCCCAGCCTTATGTGAATCACTCTTATTGGAAACCACACGGTATTCAGATTGCAACATACTCTCTATAATCTACAAGTTGACAGAGAAGGACCCCATGTTAGAGTCATATACTATATATGAATGTAATGCATGATAAACCTATAACCCGCTTAGGTCTAGAACCACCTAAAACTGGCTCTAATACCAAAAATGTAACACCCTCCTATATAGTAGGCTAGGCCCCACTATATGAGCAAGTGCTACACAACCTATTATCAGTTATCCTATTATGTGGTGTTCAATTCATTATCCATATTCACAATGTCATATCAACAATAGGACTAATGTCTTGTATCAATTCCATATATATCAAATATCCAAATAACTATATCAATCCATCATATTTGAATCTATCAACTGTAGATTAAACATTATGAAAAATGTAAAACTTGGGCTAAACACGCCCAAATTATTACATTCTTTCCAAAATTCAATAAACAAAAGAATAATCTAACAATCTTATTAATTGTCTAAATCCACCCATAAATGAATGAAAATAAAAGTAAAGTAAATGCATGCGAGTAACTGACTCTACTATGATCTGGTTCTGATAATTGAGCATTCTCTTTGGTTAACTCCTCCTATAGCTCCAAACCTATATGCAACAAAACCCATATGCTAAGCTACTAAAAGCCTAGTGGTACATATGACAAAAATATTCTAGTATGCAATCATACAATTCATGGCATTCAACTCATCATCTTACATTACACAGATATATACCATATTATACCACATATGATCTTATCAGTCAATTCTGTAAAGAAGGAAAAAGAAATGTACTTGGTAAGTTAAAGCTTTGTTGTTATAAACATATTAACCTCGTAACATTTTATAATTGTATTGTTAACTTATCATTCAATCGCCTAACTACTTGACACATGGAATATCTAGATATGGATCGTGAATAGGAGTTCTCCTAGAGCCTAAGCCAACCTATTCACATATCTATTTCCGTGACCATGATTCTAGTCAAGGGCACTCCTAAAGTCGAAGCCCCTTAATAGTATTGCTAACATAAAGGGGGGTCAAGGTCGCTCTTAGAGCCTAAGCCCCTTGCCTAAACAAATATCATTAATAAAAGCCTAAGGTACCGTAATGAACACTCAATGACATGTTATCTATCCTAACGCTAGTCCTAGTACGATTAATGGGCAATTTAGGAATCCGTTCTGTACTTATATATATGTTTTGTACTTTTCCTTATCTATTCTGTGTAATTTACATTGCATGTAACATTACATTCACATCATAACGTGTTCCTCATGGCATTCACCATATTCATGTATCCATGTATCATATATATTCAAGTATTGTTTCATAATACTATGTCATGCCATATATACTATTTCGTGTGAAGTATTTTATACATATATATCATTATACAAACCATTTTCATGAAATAATTCACATGCCACCATCCATGTCATACATATAATAACGTAATTAATTGTTAATACCAAGCACAAAAGCTTTTATCATATATTAATTCCTTGTGTAATTCATGCCAACATCAACACTTTATCATAACTCATATCCATGAATCTCGTAATAATTCACATTAACATTTTATCATAGTAAATTGCATGATTTTAATACTTATAAAACTACATACACCAATAATCCAATTTGGCATAAAAATAAACATTGTGTCATATTCATATCAGTGTCCAGAAATAAATTTCTGGATTACAAGTGTGCATGAGTGTGTCCATGGGACACGCATGTATTTTTAAAGAAGTGCTCTAAAGGAAATCATCTTTAGCACTTATTGTATATGTTTATTTGATTAATTAAAGACATTTTAATTAATTTGGTATTCATTTGATATATGAATTGATAGTGATCTTAAATCAATTAATGAAGTCCATGATACAAAACATAACATGAAGGAAATCATGATGAGATCATGATAATGAGATTCTTATCATGTGTAATTATGTTAGTATCTAAATTATCCATAGTCATAGGAATCATGAGACGAGACATTCTTAATCTGGATAAACTAGCACATGTTATATTCCTTGATTGGATCAAGTAGTAGATCTCATAAACTGTAAACATAAGATGTTTAGAGTTAACATGTGGATGTTTGCTAAGAGTAGACAAGTACATTGGATGACCTTATATGAGACAATCATATGGATATTCTATTCAAATGTCAATGATAGTCTCATCATAGCAATGGTGCAAGTATCCTTAAACTTGAGGTATTCAAGTCTATCTTGAATACTGATTCTGTACTTTGACTCTATTCCTTGTTACCTCATAGAGGTTACTCATAGGATGGTGATTGGTACAGGTTGAGGTATTCGAAGGTAATTGGGTAGCCAACAAAGGATTCACCACTTTGAATAGAGGGAGTGTATACCAGTAGCCACTTGTCGGGACATTACTCAGGAATCTCTAGCTAGAGTAGAAATGTCATGAAGATGGTCTTCAGTAACATATCTAATAGAGTAATTAGTCTCAAGGATAAGATCCAATATCACTTGGGTTAGATATGATGTAGTTAGTCTAACGGGAGTTGACACATTGTCCATACTCTGAACCGAGTCGAGTATAGATTGGTGAAAAGATAAATTGCACATAAATTATCTATGGAAAGGTTTGTAGTCAAAATCATTGACTTTCTGATCAATTGGGGGTCATAATGTGTTGATAGATACTGCTCATGACTTGCTTAAATTAATTGATAATTTAAGTGGCCAACATAACCGGGAACATAATAAGTCACATGCTTTGAAGATGTAAAGAATGAGAAATAGTTTTGGATAAGATCCAAAAATATGAGAGAATTATTTCGAGTCGGTTCGTGATAAGATAGCGGAAAAAATTTGCTCGGGGGGATTAACGGGCCTGGCAGGCCTGCCGATTGGCCTACCAGGCAAGCCACTGCGCGCTAACGTACGCAGCAACACACCGATTAGCTTTAAATTGGCCAATTAGCCAATTTACTATTCATAACTCTCATTTTCTCCTCTCTTAATTTTTGCTTTATGAAACTGATATTCTTTTAGATATAAAAAACCCTAAAAGACAGAAAATAAACAAGAAAAAATTATTAGGAGAAGAAAAATTAAAAGTTTAATTTTTCTTTCAAAGGAACACACAACATTACTAGCATTTTGAGGTGTGACCAAGCCATCTCCTTTATGGTTTCATTCTTTCTTCTTCGCGTGGATATTGTTAGAGATAATCCTAAATTGGATTGTTGTG
>CATIWF010070939.1:0-16718 GCA_949630135.1 Balakata baccata
ACAGGGGATTTTGCTATCCCCTGTTTGGGAAAGAGAAATGAGGATATATTAATTGATGTTAAAATTTAAAAATTGACTGTTTCTTGATTAGGTTACTCGTTTGGCATGTGGAGGATTTATCTTTGCAGTACGTTTAAACCGCACACTGAGTGACTCACTTAGATTGACAATCTGATGAATGCAACTTCGGAAATCGCGAGAGGCAAAGATGCGCCATATCTATTCCCCGTTTGGCAGAGACAAATCCCTATGTGCACGAAACCCACCATAACACGTGTTTGTGGAAATGCCGCACAGACTCACTTGAACCTGACCCAGAAGAGATTGTGGGTGCTTCATGTATGGTGAATCTACGGGCCAAACGATAGCTGCAAGTGCCCGATGGATACTACGGCAATGCATTTGCCTTCCCAGTAGCAATAACAAAGGCTGAATACTTGCGTAAGAATTCAGTAGCGTATGCAGTTGAATTGGTAAGGAAGTCGATAAACTGAAGGAGTGAAGAGCACATAAAATCAGTGGCTGATGTGATGGTGATTAAAGGTAGAGAGGGGAACTTGCTTGTTGCTGATACGAGACATGATGAGCTAGCAGATGTTGATTTTGGATGGGGAAAGGCAATCTATGAAGGACCTTTACCGGCCTATCCAGATACATGCTTCTTTGCTCCATTCACCAACAGTAAAGGGGAAAAGAGACAATACCTCTTATATGTTTGCCCAAGTTAGCTATGAAAAAGACTTCATCTCCAGATTCTTAAAATGACTCTTCGGTCTGGAGGATTTCCATCATATTATCAGGCTAAGATTAGCATCCATGATTCAAGCATTATGGTTTTTTATGGGCTGAAATATTAAAGTTACGTTCCGTCTTCAATTGGGCTTCATTTTAACTTGTGGCTGATGGTTTGGGCGTCAGTTGCCAGATTCTCATTTTTTTTATAAAAACAAAAATTGTTATTTTGAAGGATAATTTTTCTCATAAAATTAGGTTTTGAATTATTTAGGTCGGAAGAAAGTATTGGACATGTTAATTCAGGGGTAATTATGAAAATATTTCCAACATTTAATTCTGTACAACTTAGACCTGAAAGTAAGATGCCTTCTAACAAATATAATATTGTAGTCTCAGCCATTAGGTAAATTTATAACTATCAAAAAAATTTCCATGCAGACTATTGATGCAATTCAAAAAGGAAGAAAAATATAGAATAAGAGTTATGATTTCATATTGATGAATTTTTTTTTTTTGGTTTACATTATATATAGTTTTTTCATAGTTTATTTTTAAACGGTATGAATATCTTATTTCTACACAGATTTAAGAATGGATATCCTACTTTCATCCTTATAATGAGTGAAAATCATATAAATAAACTTATTTATATGACTTTTTTTGGACAAGGATTTATATGATACTTTTTTATTAATTTGGTTCAGTATAAATCATATATAATTTAAATATAATCAACATCATATATAATTAAGGAAGAGTGTGATTAGTTGTTAAATAATTAAGGCACAAAGTTCTGTAATCACATGTGGCATGCTATTATATGTTGGGTGTATTTAAATAATTAATTAAGGCAAATGTAGATCGTGTTAAGTATCATACCCTTTCCTTAATTTCCCACTCTACATACTCTATTAGACGACATGCCAAGAATTCTGGTCATTTTGAATCATGGGAATCAAATACTTTACTATTATTTTAGAAAAATAACTGCAGTACTATGTGATGCTTCTTATCATATTAATTAAGAGTTCTCAAAACCTACGAGGGTGTGGATGAAGTACTATGAATTTTTTCCGATTTTATCCGAGGTCTCGAGTTGAGCTTTGGGTATTCAACTATATCTCAAAACTCATGAAAGAGTGTTTTGTCGTCCTTAAATCCTACCCAACATGAACATGATTAGTTTCAGTGTGTAGTCATAGTTAACCGGAAGGATGCGGTATCAAGATTATTTTTTTTAAAACTATTATATAGATTATTAGTTTCACGATTTTATTTTCAACAAAGACAATTTATAACTTTATTAGTAAGACACAGTAGCTAATTAATATCTTTTATATTTATCAAATTTATACCCTTATCTCATATCAATAAAAGAAAAGTTCTGATGTAAGAAGAAATTAAAAAGAATATAATAATTAATTATGATGTGAAGAAGCAGGAGAAGTATCATATCATATATGCATAATGTTTATAGTATTCCCTAGCATTACAACATATCCTCAGCTTGCAATAAAATATAACTTTATCATCCTATCTTATTCAAAATTTAAAAATAAATGACAAAATAAAATTTTTTGAAAAGGGAAATTAGGGGAGAGAGAGTTTGTGTGCAGTTAATTGAATGGATGAATTATATAGAGAGAGAAGGGGTGGCAGAAGAAAGTAATACATGATCAGTCAGGGACCCATGAATATCAATAGAGAATTAATATCTATATATATATATATATAGTTATTCAATTAGTATTGATTTTTTTCCTCTAATAAGGTCATTTGATTATTTTGTTTTTTTTTTCTTTTAGTTGATTTTTTGCTCACCATATAATTGTTTAAAAAAACTAAATATTTTTTTAAGAAACAAAAAGGTTAAAAAATTAATGAATAAAAAGTTATAAGTCAAGTAAACTATATAAGATAAAATAAAAAATTTAGAAAAAAATGGTGTCTAATTAAGAAAATAAAAAAATTTAAATCTATTCTATTTTTTTCAGCCGGGGACCTATTTAATTATTATTATTATTTGAGAACTTTTCATAAATACCAAAATAAAAAAGGAGAAAATAATTACAACTTTACCTATTTTTAATGTTTTTTTCAATTTTACTGAAAAATACTTTATAAAATTACACGAACACCTTTTGAATATATTTGGTATATCTTGAGAATACTTTCGGCCTAAAACAGTTGTGAACAAATGCTATAAAATCAAGCATACCTTGGGTTTTGGGATACATTCTGTCTAAAACAGTTGTGAATAAATGTTATAAAACCTTATATACATTGAGTATACATTGGGGATACATTCGACTTAAAACAATTATGAACAAAGGGTATAAAATCTAGTATACCTTGGATATATATTGGGGATACTTTCGGTATAAAATACTTAGAACAATATTCTATAAAGTCTGGTATACTTTAGTCATATTTTGGGTATATCTCAAAGATATATTCGGCCTAAAATAATTGTGAACAAATGTTATAAAATCCAGTATACATTGGATATATCTTTGAAAAATAAAAGATAATTGATAATTGATAAAAGATAAAGGATAAAATCGGTACAAATGAAATAATTTCCGGTGCAAATGAAAAAACAGAAAAACTATAGATAAAATAAAAAAATATAAAAATTTTGGTAAGCCATGAAATTTTCTCTTATCATACTGTATATAAAGGTGGGAATGGGGGACTGAAAAATTTACTAAAAAGCCAACATGATTGTATTAGTTAATTAAGTTAATTTTTTTATTTAATAGTTTAATTTATAAGTGAATAGTATTAATAATTTATCAATTAGAAGTCCAATTCTTATAGAAATAGATAACTATATAAAAATTACATGCAATATTCATAAATAAATATAACATTGAAAATATATATTTGTTTGGCTCCAACTAAAAATCTTAATCGAAGATGAAATCAAAATGAAGCAAAATTGAAATTAAAATAGTTAATAATTGTTTTATTTGATTTAATTCAAAATCGAAACGTAACTATTTTCAAATTTAATTAATTTTGTTAATTAATAATTTAATTTATGAATAATTTATTAATTAGAAATCAAATTCTATTAGAACTAGATAACTATATAAAAATTACATACAATATTCATAAATAATTATAACATTGAAAGTTCATATTTGTTTGACTCCAAGTTAAAATCTTAATCGAAATTGAAGCCAAATTGAAATTAAAATAGTCAATAATTTTTTATTTGATTTAATTCAAAATTGAAACGTAAACATTTTCAAATTTTTAGATTATAGAGATCTTAAAATGAAAATAATTTCTCTACATTATTTTTCTAGAAATATATATAAATGATATTTAATATAACATAGACACAGACTTACATAGCATATATTTTAAAATTTATAGTATTATAATATATATCATATCATAGTCATCATATCATAATCATAATATATATATATATATAAAAGTGAGAATCAGATGGTAAGTATACGGTAGTCACTTTAAAAAAAGTGGTAAGTATAGGATAGTCACTTAAAAAAAAGAGAGTTTTTATTATTGCTGAAAAAATTAATTTTTTATTTTATTGTGTATTAATATGCATTATTAAATTTGTTAAAAGTAAGCTCAAATTTACGTCCCTAAGTTTCTTCAAAAGTCCAACCCAAGTGATATAATATAAGAATTCAATATAATTAATAATTATTAATATTTAAATTAAATATAATATAATTATATAATAATTAAAATTAATTTATTAAGCAGAATTATTAGTATATAAAAATTAAATGGTAATTAATGACGTACCTCATATTTAATAATAAGTGAAAAATACGGGAAAAAAAAAAAAAGTAGTTATCTCCTTTAGATCCGCCGTTGAGGTCATGGATATCTCACAGCGCAAGTATATACAGTGCAGAGTTTAGATACTTTCTCTTGTCAGATAGAAAATATTTCCAGACGTCCCCTTCTTTCATTATTAATATATCAAATTCAATCACTTCTCTTCTCTTCTCCTCCCATCTTCTTGGCATCTTTCCTAAAGGAATCTGTGCAATTAGAAGCTCTCCTTTTTCTTTTTCTTTTTTCTATTTTATTAATATTGATTCGAATTTAAAATTCTACAATAATTTTGATTATTAAATAAATACAGTGGAGGATTATTATGATTTTTTCCACATTATTCTTCATAATTTAGGTCCCATTTAGTTAAGTGGTTGGTGTGCTTTTGGAGTTATAGTTAACTACCTCTTTATAGTTTGCCTTTTTTTTTTTTTTTGACTAATAGAAAAGAAATTAAAGCAGGTTAGCAAGAACTTTCTGAAAGCAATTCCAAGCAAATCTTTTTTATGGTCTGAATAGAAAGTGAAAAAGAAAAATATGTGCTAAGACAACATTTTTCTTTTTCTCCTTCTTGTTGGCTAGCTACCAAATTAATATATAAATATAAAAAATTCAAACAACTAATTAATTAGTATGGGGAAGAAATTGTTCCATTCATATATAGGTAGTTCCCATACTTACTTTCACTGCCAAATTGATACAGATCACATTTGTTCACTTCTATACATATCAATCTACAATCCCAAGAAATTGAAAAGTAACAAAAAAAAAAAGAACTGAAAACATGGTAGTGAAAAAAAAATATACTTATGATTAGTTTTCTTATTATAAACTCACTTGATTAAGCATTGCTATAAGTCCACACACTATTGGATTTAATTTTATGTTAATTAATTATTGGAGAACTGGGTCTGGTTGTGTGAAAATGAATGATGCTGCTGCTCAGGCCATGGCCAAAATCCTTGCTGCTCTTCAATGCCGCCATTAAACATGTTGCATAAGTTTTCTTCTTGATGAACCATTTGATCAACTTTTAGACATTGGAGGTCTGCTCTTGATGAGCTCTGAAGCAGCTGAGTCATGTTTGATGGCCCGATTGAGGTCGAGAAGAGATGCTTAGTGGTTAATTGGTTTGAATCTAAGTTTGCATCACAACTGTTTTCACTGCCATTGCTCCATGATCCTTGATCAGTTTCTTTGTTCAAGTTCACTTCATTTGAATCTCTGCCTTTTAGAGTCATCAACTGGATGTTGAGAATTTTTAATAATCAGCAATATTCATGATAAGTAAGAAAAAAAAAAAAAGAAAAAGAAATTAAGAAGAATTCATGTAATATTATTGTTGAAGGAGAAATTAATCCATATATACCTCAGCATGAAGTTTCTTGTTCTGGGCATGAAGAGCACCATTATCAGCCTTAAGAGCATCAAATTGTTTCTTCAAAGATTCATAATCTTTCTCCATTTGTTTAGTCTTCCACCGAGCTCTCCTGTTCTGAAACCAAATAGCAATCTGCCTCGGTTGCAACCCTAAAGTCCTAGCCAGCTGCATTTTCCTTTCAGGCTCAAGCTTATTCCCCAATTCAAAGCTCCTTTCAAGCGCCTTAACTTGCTCCAAATTAAGCCTCTTCTTCTTCTCCCCTAGCTGCGATCCATCATCCGATAACTCATCATCTTCGCAGTTATCCACCCCCGAGAAAGACATGGATCTCTTCATCAAGAAATGCCCTCCTCCGCCGCCTGCACTACATTAAAAAAACACACATGACTCATCCCATTAAACCAATAAACTTTGATGGTGATCAAAACTGTAAGATTTCGAATTCAGAAATAGATAAAAAAAAAAAAAGGAAGAAGAGAGACCAGGGAAGAGTTGAGGAGGACAAGAAGGGATGGAGTGGAGTGAAGAAGGAGAAGGAAGATGATCATTGTCTTCTTGAGAATGGAACAAGAAACCAGCAGCTGCAGCAGCATGATAATGATGATGAGGAATGCCAAGATGAAGATTGTGATCAGTATAATTCATTTGATTCAATTCGAAGGGGACATTGATAATTAGGAAATATAGGAAGAAGACTTGGGAGCACTGAAGAAAAGAAAGACTAATACTATTAAGTTTAATTGAGAGGCATACATACATATATCACACAATTAGGGTGAGCTTTCTTGGACCCATCCTCTTTGATATGGATCTCTCTCCCAGCTCATATATTATTTAAATAATTCAACCTTAAAAAGTTAAAACACATCCTCTATCTCTATTTCTATATAACTAACGTTTAGTGAATTTTACTAGGATTAAAAAAATATTAGTTAGTTTTAAATTTAAAATAAAATAAATAATTAAGATTAGAGTCCGACTACAATGATCGAATCGAGTATTTTCATACATAAGAATATTAGATTACCTAGTGTAAAAGATTTAAAAATTATCACAAACCTCTTTTTTTCATTGCTATTATAATTTCAGTCTACAAGGTTTATAACTATTCATCTTACTACAGGACGCTTACGCAGCTAATATTTATACTCAACTCTATCCCAAATTTTTTTGGTTTACCCCTGTATTTCATACTTATCCGATTGTTGTTGAGCAATTTTTGAATATTAAACGAACTTCCTGAAACGGAGTTTTACTGGGCCGATTTACCTTTTTTGCAATTAGTTTTGCAACAACACTTTTTGACTTTATAATTCTATATAATATTAATAAGAACTGATAGGTATAAAAGTAATATTGAAAAAAAAAAATAAATTTTATTAATTATATAAAAATAATATATAAATAGAATTTTTTAAAATTTTTTTTTAAATGTCAGTTATAGAAGAACGGAGAAAGCATAAAAGCCTGAATGGCGAATTTGAGGTGCCAAACCTTTCAAAAGATTGCATTAAAATTTGTAAGAATTATCATTTATTAATTTAAGTGTGTGTTTGGATTAAAAAAAAAGAACGAGTGATTCATATTATTAATATTTGATTAAAAAAAATTAATGGAAATGAAACGATAATATAATTTCCCCGGAAATCATCCATTTCCCTCTCACTTTTGAGAATGAAAATTTTTGTTTTCCAGTTGTCGGCATCAGCATGGGAGGAATTGACCGCTTAAATATGGGGTTTGGTTGGATAAAAGCTAACCCAAAAGCTCAAAAAAATCCAACTACTAACTTTTCACTTTTAAACAGAAATCTATCTTTTGAATAAAAGGTTATCTTTTCATATCAAAAGCTCATTCATTATGAATAATAGTCATAAAAAGATTATTACCCGCAAAAAAAAAAAAAAATCAATAATTGTTTTAGGAAAATTATAATTTTGTTTCTAAACAATTATTCACCATTAATTCATTATTTAACACCCAATTATCGTTTATGTTTTATATTTACTTAATTTCTTTTTCTTTAAATAAAATTATCTAAAATTTATGTTTTGATAATTAATCTCCTTATTCTGTATTGAAGTGAATATCAATGTTATGAAAATCATATTACCGAATTGAATTGATGATTGATTAAAAATTTAATTAAATTTTTAATTTTTCCATAAATAAATAACTAAATATTTATTAAAGAAATTAAAATATCATGAAAATGTTACTCAAAAAATGTAAGCTGTTAAGCAAGTTGTTAGAGAGTTGATATATTTTTAAAAAACCATGTATTTGAAGAAAAAGAAACGAAGTTTCAAAGCTTAAGATCAAAATCAAACTTAAAATTATTGAATAGATTTTAAGGAATAAAGTGAGATGTAATTGAAATAATAAAATTAATCATTCTCATTCTTATTTATTTTCATTCCTAAACTAAATGGATTCAAAGTCTAAATTGAGATGGAAAAATAAAGGCAGTCCAAAACTATAGAGCCCAAAAATAACGCAACAGAAATTGGATGCTTTTCATTCGATACTGTTGTTGTGCTGTTCATTGGATTGGATGAGCTGGGCTGAGGCCACCTTTAAATTTTAAGGCTCGATTGGATCTCAAACCAAAATTCAAAATTATACTAATCTCCACATGGAATTGCTTAGTCAAGTCAGAGAATTAGCCACTAATCTCATATTTGGTTCAAAAAATGAAGTTTGACTTAGTAGTTAACTCATAGAAACAGTCAGAATTAAGACTATCCCCTCCCATGTCTTTACTAATCTATTCTATTGGAATTACTAATCCCTATATTTATAAAATTAAAAACCTCAAACCAACCTTAACTAGATTCTTCTTCCGTTTAATTACTCCAACAGTCTTTCTATGTCGCTACTTACCTAAATTTAGAGAGTTTTATGTCTTTAATTTTGAGAATACGTGTTGAAAATAATAAATAAGAAAATAGAAACTCAATTTGGTACATGAAACTCATCAATAGTTTTTAAATATAGAATAAAGAATATTTAAGTAATTTAATTATTTTACAAATTTATCTCATTGCTTAATCATAGGGATGGCAATGGGTATGACACCCGAAAAAAATACTCTATCCAAATCCGATTATATATACATTTACTCGTACTCATCCTAAATCCAATTAGTATTAATCGATTAATATCTAGACTCGTTTAATTACTCGTTTATCATTAAAAAATTTAAAATAAAATAAAATAAAATTCAAACTAAATAAAATAATTAAAAATTAATAAAAATGTACAAACAATCTATCATAAATTACTACAAAATCAAATAAAACAAAACAAAATAAAAATTCAACACATTTAAACTAAAATAATTCATCAACTTGTATAAAAATAACACTAAAACAATAGAATTTGAATATTCTACATTATAATAAAAAAAAATTATATTTCAAATTTTCAAATCCCATTACATTTGCAATTCAACAATATAAAAAAAATTAATTATATCATTACATTCAATAAATTACAATAAAATAAATTATACACATATCTATTTAATACATTAACATTGCCACTATTCCTAAAGCAGTGTATTTCCCAAAAAACCATCCTACCGAAACGACACCATTTTTGTATTAGGTTTCATTATACTGTTCATGGAGCACCAATTCAGAAATTTACCGTTTGATCTACCTCTCTTCATACTCGCTCTTTACCGCCTTCTTCTCTATTGCCCTTGAACTATTTTTCCTTTCATGGATTCCGACCTACCTCTCCTCTTGCTCCCTCCTAGCTGCAATTATCACCGTATGCTCTCGAGCTGCTTCTCTTTCAATCTAAACCAGCGCAACAAAGATAAATTTATACTTTATTTTTCCTCCATTACAATATTTTTATTTTAGTTTCTGCGTTTCTCTCACTACAATAGGAAAAAAAGAAAAGGAGTAAAGTATTAGATTTGCATTTTTGGCCTTTTTCCCCTAAACTAGGAAAACGAAAACTCTTCCTTTTCATCTCTTTGCCTATTCGCTGCTTCCTTTCAATCCTATCTTATTCGCTTGACGTCGTCACCAGAGGTGCTTCCACTAACAACACCAACAGCAACAAAGGTAAGTCTGTACTTTATTTTTTATCCTCCAATATAATATCTATATTTTTTAGTTTTTCAGGATTAGATTTGTGTTTTTTTTATAGTATTAGATATGTGTTTTTTTCTAAGTTTTTCTTTACTGCAAATGGCTAAGCTAAATATGTGTATGTTATATCACTTGATTTATGTAGTTCTTGAAATTACTGGCATAGTAATTTGTTTTATGGATTTGAAAATGGTGTGTAATCAAGGATGAAAATTATACAAACTAAAAAATGGAGCAAACAATAGCGGAGACATGTTAACTTTTGGTATTTAACTATATCATTATTATCAGGTTCACCATAATAATCACAACAATAATACATTCATGTGCAATGGCTACTGGCCAACAGAGTCACTACTTTTTATGGGTCTTTTTAACTTGATGCCGGTATTCTTAGTTTGTAAAAATAACTACTAGAAAGCAGCTAATATGGGTTTTGATGCTTCCTACTCCGCAAAGAATTGGTACAGTGGGAGCAAATGTTAATGTTTTAATTGCAGTAAAGTGTAAGAATTTTCTTTCTCAAATATTAATTAGGCTTTTTATTGCAAATATGTGTAAAAACATATATTTTTTACATTGTCTTTCAGCTCTAATCTAAGTTGTTATCTTCTATTCTTCTTATGTTGATCTTAGAAAATTTAATTTCATTACCTAAGATGCTTTTCAGGCCATTGGAGTAGGCATCGCACGGTTAAATATGGAAAAATGCTTCTTCTTCTTTTTTTTTCTGGATTATATGAAAGTTTGAAGATCTATGTTGTTGTCATCATGATTTGTTATTTGTGTCTATAATATAATATAATTTCTAGATTGTTCTCAAACTGTATGTTTATTTTTGGGAGCCTGCAATTTGCCATAATACTACTAATATTGGGTGGTCCATACTTGCTGTCCTCTGATATTCATTAAAAAATTATGGGTTGTTTAGAATATCAAAATTTAGTGGCAATTTGGATTGCTGGTGATCGGTAAATTTTTATAATAATTAGTCTCTTTTCATATTTTATGCCCTAATTTTCATGGTTTTGTTATTTGATTATTAAAATTATATTGTTTCCCTTTTTTTCTATTCCCTGAATTTGAACACTAATCTATAATTATCCAATTCATGCAACTTCATCTCATAATATTCAGCGAATTGAACCATGTAAAATTAGTTTTAATGCCATTAGGAGAAAGTGAATGCACGGATAAAAAATTCAGCATGACCAAAATTATTCTCCGAAAATAATAGAAAGTGCAGGAATGTCAGCTTTAAGATTTTCACTCTGTCTTCTGATTATGAAGATCAGTGAAATAAAGGATATATATATATATATTGTAAGTTCTTTTTTTTTTTAATAAAGCGTAGATTTTTTTTTGTAGACAAGTAGAAGTACTACCATTACCCTATAGTGTGTGGTGGGTCAGTGGATGCATAGGATGTTCAATTGTTCAATATTGATTTGTTGGCTCCATCATTTTCTAATTTTTATTTATATTTCATGTGCAGTTTCCAGCTGAAGTCTGATTTCATAAAATAAAAAAAAATTTTGAATTCACCGAAATGGATGGTCCTATTAGATGGAAGGAAATGAACAATCTTCCAGCAGATAATCTTCTAGCGAACAAGAAGAGTTTCATAGACCGAGTGAATGCCAAAGTTGGAGAAGCACTTAACAAATCTTTTATTGTGCCAATTGTTGTACCTTCGAATACTTTGTGATGATTTATCTTATTGTTAGTGTTTCGAGCTACATATTTACCTGACACGGCGAGATGACATATTTACTAATATATATATAATCGGATTTATCGGATAGCGGGAACCCAATGACTTATATTCGTACTCGTCCCAAAACTCTAATGTGATTACTATTAGAGTTTAAATAGGTTCGGACAGATACGAATATCCGTAAAACTCGTACCCACTGTTATCATTACTTAAATATTCACGCCAAACATTTGATTACAAATTTAGATTAATTAATATTAAAATTAAAATATTTATACCAAACAAAAATTAACTTACAAACCATATGATTTAATTAAATCTATAAGAAATTAGATATTTCGTGTCAAAAAGAAATATCCGTAATAAAAACAATAACAATAAGAAATTAGAAAAATGGGAGAGGCCAGGCAATGACGCAATGCGTATGTATGTCTTTGAGCGATGCTTTCTGAATGCTCATCTCAAAAGTCAGATTAAACTAGAGAACCTCAACCGTCGGATCAGCAATAGATTGCATAGTTTTCCATTATAAAAGAATTATTGAAATCCGTACTGTAGCACAAGCATCTTATAATAATCATAATAATAAGTGGAAGCCATGAACTTGAATAGCAAGACATGGGATGGGAGAGACATTCCAACCAAAAACCATCATAATAAACCATAAAATTGGATCAAACATAAATTAATTTAATTTTTTTTACAAGAAAATATTTTTATTGATTCAAACTAACTATATATTGATAGAAATATATACAAATTTGTTAAAAACCATAGAAAATGCAACAGTAAAAAAATATATAGCACTCAAGTTAAAATCATAATAAATCGGCTCAAAGTATACAAATTTGATAATATTATAATGACTATAATATTTATTATTTCAGTTATGTAATATATTGACGACTATAATCTGATTTGTTATTTCTGTTGAATAAAAAATATTTTGTCTGTTTGAATCGCCCATATAAAAAAAATGCCGCAACAAAATGACGTAATAAGATAGCAAAACCAAATATCGTAATAAGATGGCGATATCATGAAAAACAAAATAAAAACATAAATCTATGAAATAATCACTTATTCTATAAACAAAAAGCTTAAGTTATATCTAATCTCCTGCAATGATTTTTGGTTCATTTAGGCACCTAAACTCTATTTTGTCATACTTTTAATTTGTAAAACCGAACATATAACACTTATTGCTGATATGACACCATTGACCGAATCAATTTTTTTTTCCATGTCAGCATTAAGGTGTTTTATGTATATTTTACAAATTGAATAAAGGCAATATAGATAAAAAAAAAAAAAAAGAGTTCAAGTAGCTAATTGGATCAAAATTCACTGCAGGGGTTAAATGGCGAAAACGAATATTTTCAAGGGTTTAGGTATAACTTAGCCTAAACAAATTGGTAAAAAAAATATATAAATGGGTGATTTGAGGTCAATAATAGCCAAAAAAAAAAATTACTTTTCCTTATTTAAAGAATATAGTTGATAGAGAAACAAAAAAGAAAAAAATTGAGAAAAAAAGAAGCTGAAATTAATTTAAATTTTAATATCCCGAATTATTAAATTATTTATGATTTGTTTTAATTAATAATATCCACACAAATTATACATTGATGGGTTGTTTATTGGGCTGAATGGGAGTGGGAGACATGTCACAACAAATGTTTTGAAATATCAGTTCTATCTATCCATTCTTAATTAAGGAACAAACCTAATCCTTTGTGTGAGCCACTTTCTGTTTCTACTTGGCTGTTGAGGCTTCCTCATGTTCACAAATAAGAAAAAATCTATGGCTTCTAATACTTTTTGTCCTAATTTTTACCTAGTTTGTATTAAAATATTTATATTTTATTTGTCCATTTATTTGTAATATTCAAATTGTATTGAAATAAGTAATGTTCAAATTGTATTGAAATATAAATATTTTAATGCAAGTTATAACAAAAAATGTTGAAACAAACAATATTTTTCTTTTAATAATAATCTGATTTTTAAAAAATAACATTTTGCTTATTTTGTTTCTAAATAGATATTGTTTTAGACCAAAAGTTTAGTATAAAATATTTAAAGTCTTACAATTATCTATAAATAATAATTTTTTGCCCATTATATCTTTATTTAAAGCTCCCTCTTTGATTAATTATTGGTATATAATATTTTATTTTCGAAAAATTTAGAGTGTAACTGAAATTTCATTGCAAATTCACAGGGGCACATTGAATTAATTATAATTTAACAATGTCACATTTAGAAATTTAGGATTTTTCTTTTGGGTTTTTATTTTATTTTATAAAAGTAGAACTATTTAATTTGGATTAGCAATACTAATACTCGATATGTGCAAATTTACTTTTTGTATAAAACGAATTGAATTTGCCCCCTAAAATGGTTGGGCCCATTATTAACATAAGCTTAATTAACATTGATCCAAAACACAAGGAAACTATACAGAAGAATCCACGTGCCATCACGTGAACATGGTTAATTATCCATCAATAAATAATTAAATTACAATCTCATGTAATTATGAGCTAAACTAATCCCCATACTCCCATTCATGTGTTTTCTTTGCTGTAAAACTGGCTTTTGCTTTTTCAACTAATCATTATCAATTCTTATTTTATCCTCTCTTATGATTAAATATATAATTTCAAAAATTTGCCACAAAAAATAAATATATAATTCCATGTTTCGAAATTCTCAAATATTCACTTCATAATTGATTTTCTATTAAATTTTTTGTTAGAAAAATATTAGATGATAGTGAAATGATAAAGATAAAATTAATATTTATCCTCCAAAATTTGATTTATTGTATGAATATCTCTACAAAATTTGATCTATTGTACTAATATCTTATGAGAAAATAATATATATCTTAAAATTTAATAATATAACTATGTAATTTAACGAAAATAAAATAAAAAATAAATTGTTTAATTTTAAATTTTAAAAATTACTAATATAATATGTTAAATTTTAGAAGATAAATAATAATTTTTTCTAAAATTTACTATGATTTAGTTTATCAAATGGATTTCAATGGCCAATGCCAATATCAAATTGTTTCATGACAAATTTGTTTTTGGAGTAAATGATTTATTGGATAAGTGAATGCCAACCCAAAAGAAAGTACGAAATTTCATGTAACAAATTCCAAGATAAACTAAAGATTAGACCCACTTTCCACCAATGGAAATCCAAGAGGTATTAATTAGACCAAAGCCATAAATTTATTAAATTTTGTACGCTAAATTTCATCTATCGTCACTGAATTTTATTTTTATTATAATAAAATTACAATTTTTTTATTTCAAAAAAATTATTCAATTATATTTTTATTTTATTAAAATCGTTTCTGATTACTTTTCTAATTTCGGTAATAGAAAACTGACATAAAAACTGAAATATCACCGAAAATTAGTCTAAAATAACTTTAATAAAATAAAAATATAATTTAGTAATTTTTTTGGATAAAATTTATTTTATAATTTTATTGCAGTAAAATCAAATTTCAATGTATATATAAAATTACCCTTTTATTCGTAAGAATAGACCCTACTTTTATTTCCCATCTTAAAACAAATCATAGAAAGTGTAAATAAAAATGGAATTGAAAAAGAAAAATGAAAAAAGCCCGATTACCACCTGGTAGCATGAGCATTAAAAGTTAAATTATTACAAAATTAATATTAAAACAAATGGATGTAATTAGACAAAGCATTTGATATTCAAGTTCAAAAGTAGACATTGAAAAAATCATGCTAAAACCCTATCAATTTTAAATAATTTTTTATGTATAGAAAAATAGGCATAAAATACACATCTTAATAATAAAAAAAATCAATAATTGTATATTTCTTTTTAAAAAAATCAGAATTATATATTTATGTATTATTTCCAAATAAGCAAGAAAATGGTTATCTTGTGCATGCTTCCAAATCTTTTATTAGTCAAAAGAAAAAACAAAAATTTAAGAGTTAAAAAGAAAAGAGAACGTTCCTCAGGGTGTCCCATACCCTACTTTTCTATATTTATTGGGAAACTTTCAAACTAAAATTATTCAAACCCTACAAATATTTCATTTAAATATTTGTAAATTAATGCTTTTTGCAATTATTATTTTTTTTAAATTTCAATATATTATTTTATCAGAATTGAAAATACTTTGCCACTTTCTGTGGCAGCTTTATTAAAGGTGTATAATTAAAATTCGCCCCTGAATTAGAGTCCACCACATTGCAACCTCAACTAAAAGTTGTTAGAATCACTGATAAAAAGCTCTATTCTCTTTCTTTTCAATTTTTTTTTCTAGCGACTGTTTTTTTTTTTAAATAATAAGAGGTGATTTTTGGTTATTATTAAACTAAAACTGCACATCTATAGTTTTATCATCTTGTTACGACATTTAGTTTATATTATTTTATTGTGGAATTTTTTTGTAAGCGATTTAAACAGACAAATCATATTTAATTTAATAAAGATAACGAATCAAATTATAGTTGTCAGTATATTGCAAAACTGAAATTATAAATATTCCAAAAATTATAGTATTATTAAATTTGTAGGTTTTAAACTGATTTATTATGTTATTAATATGCATATTATTAATATTTTTATTATTTTATCTTCTATAATTTTTAGCAAATTTATATTTATTTACTTCAAATATATTGTTATTTTCAAACAATAAAATTATTTTTCCTCGACTAAACAAACTACAAGTTGTTGGCAAGTAGCACTTAACATACCCAGAGCTACCCCAGCCTTTTTTTATTATTGTTATTTTTTATTTCTTATAAGATCATCATCTTTTACTTGATTTAATTACGTCAAATTCAGTATGATGTTAAAAGAAATTACATCAAATAACTTGATTTAATTAAAATGTAAAAATAAAATGAGTGTTGAAATTGTAAGATCATTATCTCCTTTTTAACTT
>CATIWF010070961.1:0-30517 GCA_949630135.1 Balakata baccata
GTCCTCAGTGGAAAGACAAAAGAAAATGTAAGAAAGCAAAACCTAATGCTCCTAGTTTTGATAAAGAGTCTGCAACACCCTCAAATAAATAGGATTAACTCAACTATATAAGCAAGTGTTATAAACTTTCCGTTATTGAAAACTTGTGAAAATTAAAACTTTTTCTTTTCCTTATATTATTATCTCTTAACATCATTTCTTACAAATATTTTCCATGTTACCATATTAGCATATTAATTCATATCTTATATCATGCATAAAACTATCATTCATCCAATAAAATAAATTTGGTTTGGGCTAAACTAGCCCGATGTTTACAGAATTGTATCATACATAAATACATGTTCTTTAATCCAATAGACATGTACAACATCAACTACCCATATCCTATATGACATATAACAAAAACAAAAATGTCATGATATCACTGACCCCAAACTATGTCTCTGATGGGCTTTCTTCTCTTTAGTCAACTTTCTCTATCTACAGGCTTTAAACCTGCATGCAGGAAGACCCACACGCTAAGCAACCTAATACTTAGTGGTACATATATCCATATAAATTCATGCAACCATGAGATGACATATCACAGGTATATTTATGCTCATGCCAATATAATGTTCAATATGTATAAAATATACATTTAAAATGATACAAACATGCATATATATATATATATATATATATATTTGCCCAAAATCATATAATCATTTAATAACATACATAGTATACTTGTCTCATATCATCAAATTATGTACATATATCCATGAAATGACAATCCAAGTGAATATGCCGATCATATTAACAATTAACCATAAATTATTCATAATCAGCTGAACCTAGGGATATTATACAATCTTATGTCACATATTATAAAACATTCACTAATCGTATAACAAGTAGTCATTTCCATTTTATTCAACTTATTTAATTAGCCAATAGCCCATTTACTAAAAAATCGAACTAACTGGATAACGGGTTGTGAATAGGAGCATCTCCGAGCTTAAGCCACCCTATTCGCCATTCTGTGTATTCTTTTAATTATGCTCATAACGAGCTTGAGTCAAGGGCGCTCTCCAAACTTAAGCCACCTTGACTTAATAACATGATTAAGTTACTAGCATAATGGACAAAAGCGCTCTTCGAACTTAATCCACCTTGCCCAATAATTAACCAATAATTAAGAATCATATAGAAATTTCCTACAGTACCATAAAAGACCCTCAATGGTATACCATCTATCCTAAGTCTCGTCCTTGTAAAGAGGAATAGGCAATTATACATATTCATAATTTATTTCAACACGATAGGTTATAATTTTATCTTATTCTATACTTAGCATGCCATATGACATAATTTACTTTACTAGGGCTTACAAACCTCATATAAAATGCATAATTGTATGCAAAGAAAGAAAATTTCAACAATTTAACACACACATATATATATATATGTCACATAATATTTAAGAAACCAAATTCCTAATATTCCTTTCTAATCAATTTTTTGCCATGATATTGGAATGTATTTATCACCCATTTAAGTACTGAATTATATCTCATGGTCATGAGTTATGGCTAAAGGAATCAAGGTTGTTCCATAGAATTCCAGCAACATCACAAAATACCATAGTTCACCAAAAATTAGATTAAATTTATAAACATCCCCAATAGTCATAAATCATTATAATTATCATTTCCAACATCATTATCATACCAATTATCATCTCAAGACATAACAACCACCTTTTCAAAAATGCAATTGAGTTTAGGAATAAACGTGCATATATATACTAACCTCTAATGGAGCCTTAAAAACCTTAAGCTCTTAACCTTGCTCTTCTCTTTAGGGGTTTCCACCACCCTCTCTATCATCTAACAAGACATCAACATGCCTCTTTTAGGCCAAAGAACAAACATATATTACATAACTCTACTCTTTAAACATAAAGCTAACTTTAACTATCAAGTTATATCTTTTAACTCAAAATCCATATCAAGCTTCTTCTTTAACTAATCTATATGCTAAAAGGAAGAGTTTTAACTCTTGAAAACGATAGCTTGACTAAAGAACTAACCCATATAAAAGGAGTCTCTACCAAGCACAAAAATGGTAGAAAATAAGAGAAACGAAGAAGACAAGATGGTTTTTAGCTTCATTTACTTCTTTCTTTAGCAAAAACAACATGGATTTGGGTGTTTAGCTTCTTCCTTTCTTCCTTCTCCAAGAAAATGGCTTCTTTAGCTCCAACAACTCCCTCTTTTTACTTTTCTAAAGGGTTTTGGGCTATATAAGTAATTTTTCCTTTAGTTTTTAGTGGTTTTGGCTTCTTTTGAGTGAAAGAAGGTGGAACGATGGAGGGGTGAAGAGGAGCACGAATTTGGGTGGAAACATTAGGATTTGGAGCTAATGTTAATGAGGAAGAAGGCAGAAGAATGGTTTTTATACTTTGGTAAAGATGTCACTTAGGTCTCTCCTTGTTTTTGCCAAATACCCACTTAAATCCATAACTTTTGCTTATTTCTTATAACTTTTTTCAACTTTATATCTTTTAATTAAATCACCCACAATACAAATAAAATCTTTTATTAATCTTTAAATACCAATTTTAGACTCTGATAATATTAATTGTGGTAATTAAATATATTAATTATCGCAACCTAAATTACGGACATTACAGGAACTGCAAGACTTACTTGGAGTCCTCAAAGAAGAAGGCATCTCATGCCCCATCTACTTCAGTTGTTTATGTCATTGAGGTTAATACTGTTTATAATAATAATATGTGGGTCATAATACCGATTGTGGCTCACACATATGCACTGATATGATGGACTTAAGGAACAGTAGGCAGCTAAATGAGGGAGAGTCGGACCTGCGTGTTGGAAATGGAGCAAGGGTTGCTGCATTAGTTGTAGGAACTTATATATTGACCCTCCCTAGTGGGCTTATTTTAAATTTAGACAATTGCTTTTATGTACATGCTTTAACTAAAAACATTATTTCTATTTCTAATTTAAATAAAGATGTTTTCCATTTGGCTTTTAGTAACAATTGTTGTTCTATTATGTTGAATGATATTCTTTATGCTAGTGGTACATTGTGCAACAATATATACATATTAGATATGTCAAATCCAATTTTAAATATCAATAACAATAAGAGGCATAAACAATAAATTATCTTATTTATGGCATTGTTGCCTTGGCCATATAAATGAGAGGCGCATGACTAAGCTACACAAGAGTAGTAGTTTGGGGTCATTTAATTATAAATTATATAACACATGTGAATCTTGCTTATTAGGCAAGAAGACAAAATTGCCCTTTAAGGGAAAGGGTAAGGTCAATGATGAGTTTTGCAGAACTACCTAAATCATTTTGGGTCATGTTAGAGACTGTCATTTATATTTTGAATGGAGTCCCTTCGAAGTCAGTTGAAGTTACTCCATATGAGATGTGGAATAACTAAAGGCCCATACTTTCTTATATGAGAGTTTGGGGGTTGTCCTGCTTATGTGAAGCAGACAATATTAGATAAGTTGGAAGCTAAATCTGACCGATGTCTATTTATGGGATATCCTAAAGCATCATATGGATATCAATTCTACCACCCCTTAGCCTCATATGGATATCAATTCTACCCACAATTGGAACAAAAAGTATTTGTTTCAAGACATGTTATCTTATTGGAGAAAGAGTTTCTTCTAAAACAAGATAGTACGATAGTAGGAGCAAAATTGAACTTGGAGAAGTTCCAGATGCTCAAGCAGGCGCTGATCAACTACTTGAACTCGAGCCTACTACTTATACAAATGAGACAGTAGCTCAATCTTCTGAAGCACAAGAACTTCATAAGTCAACTAGGATATGCACTATTCTAGAGAGATATGGATTTCTTATAAGTGAACATAATGACTTATAGCTTATAGAAGATGATAAGCCTACAACCTATGGAGAAGTTCTGAATAGTTTAGAATCTAACAAATGGCTTCAAGCCATGAAGTTAGAAATGGATTCTATGTATGAAAACCAAGTATAGACTTTGGTTGACTCATCCGAAGGGATAAAGCCCATAGGGTGCAAATGGGTTTTCAAGAAGAAAATTGATATGGATGGTAATATGGTTACCTATAAAGCTAGACTGGTAGCTAAAGGGTATCATCAAAGACAAGGAATTAATTATGACAAGACTTTTGACCCAGTAACTATGCTTAAATCCATAAGGATACTCCTAGCCATTACTGCTCATTATGATTATGAGATATGAAAAATGGAAGTGAAGATAGCTTTCCTCAATAGAAACCTAACTGAGGATGTGTACATGACACAGCTAGAGGTCTTCATATCCAAAGATGGCGAAAAGGTATGTAAGTTTCAAAGATCCATTTATGGATTGAAACAAGCATCCATTAGTTAGAATATCCGGTTTGATGAGACAATTAAATAGTTTGGTTTCTCATAAAATCCGAATGAGCCTTGTGTATACAAGAAGGTTAGTGGGAGTGCACTCATGTTCTTTGTGTTGTATGTAGATGACATATAGCTAATGGAAAACGATGTCTAAGTCTTGTAATCGGTTAAAATCTAGTTATCCAAGAATTTCTCCATGAAAGATCTTAGAGAAGTAGCCTACATTTTAGGGATAAGAATTTATAGAGATAGATCTAAAAGGTTGCTCGATCTTTCATAGTCTACATATATAGACAAGGTGCTAAATAAGTTTAGCATAGAGCAGTCTGAGAGAGGATATATTCCCATGACCTATGGAATTACTCTCTCAAAATCTATGTGTCCAACGCCACAAGATGAGAGGACAAGTATGAGTATGATTCCATAAGCTTCGGCCATAGGCTCAATCATGTATGCTGTGATATTTACGAGACCTGATGTATCATATGCTTTGAGTGTTACGAGCATATATCAATTGGACCTTAGTGAGGGTCATTGAATGACTATTAAGAATATCCTTAAGTACTTGAAAAAGACTAAGGATGTGTTCTTAGTATATAGAGATAGAGACCTCGTAGTGAGCGAGTATACCGATGCCAGCTTCCAATCTGATAAGAATGACTCAAAATCCCACTCAGATTATATGTTCACACTTAATGATGGAGTAGTCAGTTGGAAGAGTTCCAAACAAGAAACGACTACTGATTCCACAACTGAAGCTGAGTACATAGCAGCTTCTGAAGCAGCAAAGGAAGCGGTTTGGATTAAGAAATTCATCATGGAACTTGGAGTGGTTCTTAGCATTGTTGGTCCAATATAATTGTATTGTGACAACACTAGAGCCATTGCATAAGCAAAGGAGCCACAGTCTCATCAGAAGTCCAAACACGTACTCAGAAGATACTATTTGATTAGAGAAATCATTAGTAGGAATGATGTAAAAGTAGAGAAAGTGCCCACCGATCAAGATATAGCTAATCCTTTAACTAAGCTACTTCCCCAAAGAAAATATGATTCTCACTTACTCGCCTATAAAATTCAATATAAAGATGATTACCTTTAGTATAAGTGGGAGGTTGTTAGAGAAGTGCTCTAAAGGCAATCACCTTTAGCACTTATTGCACAAATCCATTTAATTAATAAAAGATATTTTCATTAATTTGGTATTCATTTGATATATGAATTGATAGTAATCTTAAATCACTTAATAAAGTCCTTGATACATAATATAGCATGAAGAAAATCATAATGAGATAATGATAATGAGATTCTTATCATGTGTAATTATATTAGTATCTAAATTATTCCTAGTCATAGAATTAATGAGTCAGGACATTATTAATCTGGATAGACTAGCACATGTTATATTCCTTGATTGGATCAAGCAGTATATCTCATAATCTGTAAGCATAAGATGTTTAGAGTTAATATGTGGATACTTGGTAAGAGTAGCCAAGTACATTAGATGACCTTCTATGAGACAATCATATGGATATTCTATTCTAATGTCAATGATAGTCTCATCATAGCAATGGTGCGAGTATTCTTAGACTTGAGGTACTCAAGGATATTTTGGATATTGATTTTGTACTTTGACTCTCCTCCTTGTTACCTCATATAGGTTACCCATAGGGTGGTGATTGGATACAACTTGAGGTATTCAAAGGTAATTGGATAGCTAAAAAAGGATTCACCACTCCGAATAAAGGGAGTGTATACCTATGGCCACTTGTTGGGATATTACTCGGTAATCTCTGAACAGAATGGAAATGTCATGAAGATTGTTTTTAATGACATGTCTAATAGAGTAATTAGTATGAAGGACAAGTCGGGCTAGGTGTGACATAGTTAGTCTAGCGGGAGTTGACACATTATCCATACTCTGAACCGAGTAGGGTATAGTATGATGAAATGATAAATTGCACAGAAATTATCTATGGAAAGGTTTGTAGTCAAACCACTAACTTTCTGGTCAATTGGGGGTCATGATGTGTTGCTAGATACTACTCATAACTTGCTTAAATTAATTGATAATTTAAGTGGCTAACATAACCGGGAACCTAATGGATCACACGCACTGGAGAGTGAAGAATGAGTAAAATAATTTTGGATGAGATCCAAAAATGTAAAAGACTTATTTCGGATAGGATTGCGATTAGATCGCAGAAAAAAAATGCTCGGAGGGGAGTAATGGGCCCGTGCGGGCCCGCTGGTATGGCGCGCACAGCAGCGCCCTTTTACCTTTTTATTGGCCTTAATGGCCATTATTCCCCTTAACTTTTCATTTTCTCCTCAATTTTTGCTCTATCAATATGATTTTCTTTTGGATCTTAAGGACTCCAAAAGATAAAAAATATATAAGAAAAAAATTTTGGGAGAAGAAAATATTTTGGTGACAAAAAAAAATTAAAAAATTTAATTTTTCCTCTTAAATGAACATATATCATTGCTAGCACTTTAAGGTGTGTTTAATGATATATGTTCAAGCCATCTCCCTATTGGTTTCATCCTCTCATCTTCGTGTAGATATTGTTAGAGACAATCCGAAATTGAATTGTTGTGATTTGTTATAACCCAATAAAGTGAAAAGTTGAAGAACAAATAAAAAATATAAAGGTAGAATTTCTAAATTTTGCTTTATTAAATTAGTGTTAATTGGCACAAACCAATTCTCTTGTTTTGAGTTTTGAAAAATTTTAACTTTTGCTGCGTAATATTATATAATACACATTCAAAACCCATCATTTTCTCAAGTGGAAATGGATGGAAGTGGAGAAACTCGGATATTTATATACTTGACATCGAGCACGGGTCATACTCAATGCCCTAAAAATTCTATCCTGACACACCATGGGTCGAGCACCTCAGCACAGATCGTGCACAGTGCTTCAGTTCCATAACTGAGCACGGTGTCTTGCACAATGCTAACTCCTTCTCTCTTTTTTTTCAAGCTAATTACCTTTTAATGCTCCAAAAGATCTTATTAACTTCTAGACTCTCTTTATGGGCATGACACATTCATAAACCTAAAGTCTAATTCTTTTTTATTACGTTTAATAAAATCTAATATTTCTTCTTTTATACATGAGAATGCATCAACAATGTATTGTTGAAATAATCTACTTTCTTTTAATAATGTGGTACCTTCAAAATGTCGTTTGCAATATAAAAGCATAATATTCTCTCATTGTATTACATTAAATTTTCTACAATTTTTTGTGTGTGTATCCATAATTAATGTCTATTCTTGTTATGTATCCATCTTCACCATAAGGAAATAAGATTGGATATTGAAGTGCCATTATACTAGGAAGTAAAATACTAAAACGTTTTAAATTTCCAAATTTACGTTTTATAATAATATCTTTATTTTTATTATATAAACCGAAATTTCCAACTATGATCCGACTATTTCAGAACGTGAAGGAGTATTATATTGTTGACTATCTTCAATTCTCTTACTAATTATTAATTTAACTGGTAAAAACAGAGCATTTTTAAATATGTCCCTAACCATTCTAAATGATTTTGTAATTACATTAAATGTGTCAAACATTTTAATTAAACCACCAATAACTGTTTCGTTATAGAAGATGTAGCGTCATCTTGAATAAAACAGTTAATTCTATTATATATTTCATTTTCAGCGTCATAAACATATAGTTGCACAAATTTTGGTTGCAAAAACAAACCAATTAGATGATATTTTGTCCACATATTCTAAAAACAAAAGACTTGGGTTTTTATTAATTTTATGATCACTTTTGCCACCAATTGAAGAAAATACAAATAGAGAATTGTAAATTCTTATACTTTTTCTGAATTTTGCAGCGATATGTTCACTATTATGGTTCAATAATTTATCGAGAAAATCAAGAGTTTATTTTTAAAAAGATAATTTAAGTTTACCTTATCTACAACAAATTGTGTAAATATATTTAATTCATTTAGTAGGTTCTTTTATATATTCGTCAAGCCTATATTTTGCGTCGCAATATGGACATTTATTGTCAGGCATACCTATATCAGATTTGGATGAATAATTTCCGATTCAGCTGTGTATTTTATGAATAAATATGGAGAAAAATATTTGCTTTGATTATTTGTAGTTAAACATTGTCTGATCGTATCTAACAACAGTTAAAGTGACAAAATATGCATTAAACGTATGTGCTTAAATTTTATTATGTATTTTGATTAAAAATACTAAAAAACAATACTATTTAAAAACATCATCAACAAAGAAATGACGAATACTGTTATAAAGTTGATATGTAGAGAAAGACATATATCAGATACATGCTGTACGTTAATGTCATTGAATGCAAGATGTCTAATTCGTTTCATATCCTTAATAAGCTATAAAATAAATTCCAAATTTTAATTAGTTCCGAGAACATTATAAAAAATAATTCAATTAATGAATTAAAAGTGTACGACTGGCAGATAAAAAAATGTTCCCAAAAGTATAAATAAATTATCATCTATTTTTCTTCTTTTTTTTTTCTGTCCATTAAATATAAAACATATAATTAAATGTATATTTTATTTAACAATTGCTTTAAGTAAACATAATTTAATTGAATTTTGGATAATATAATGATAAAGCAACTGCTGAACGATTAGAGCATCAATATGCAGTAAACTGCAAGAACAAAATAAAAGGTATAGTTTTAAAAACATATAAATTAAAAATATAGAAAATGTAAATATATGTAAGAAAAAAAGGTCTTTACATGTAACGGTAACAGTAATATTCAAATATATTTATGTTATAGTAAGTATACATGTAAAATATATATGATCAAAATTTTATTTATTAATATATATGTGGTGCTAAATAATCAACTGTTTATGATGTGTCATAGGGTAGAAAGATATAATATGTAATATCTGGTGCAATGAAGAGGCATAATGAAGGAATTGATAAGAGAATTCTCAAAAAAACACAATTTTTTCTTACAAAAAATTGTATAATATAATATTTGAAAACTTATGAGTTATTTAGATTTTTTTTTTCTCTAAATATAAAATTGGATTTTTTAAAAATTTTGCTACTACTGTTTAACAATTAAAGCATCAGTATGCAGTTTAAAAAGAGATTAATAAAAAATATAGAAAATGTAAATATATGTAAGAAAATAGGTCTTTACATGTAACTGTAATACTAACATCTAAATATATTTATGTTATAGTAATTATACATGTAAAATATATACAATCAAAAATTGATTTATTATTATTTCTATGGTATTCAATAATCAACCCTTTATGATATATGTCACAGAGTAGAAAGATATAATATGAAACGTTTATTTGGATAACGAAGGAATTGATAAGAGAATTAGGAAAAATGTATTTTTTGTATAAAAAAATTGCATAATTTAATTTCTGAAAACTTACGAATTTATTTAGATAATTTTTTTCCTAACTAAATATTTATAAAATAGATTTTTTTTAAAAAAAAATTGTTACTATATTTAATTTCATATTTATTAAAACGAAAATTTATGGATTTTTTTAATTAGATAGTTACACACAAAATGTTACCAAATTGGAAATGTAACCTTAATTTCAAATTTTTAACAGAATCAACAAATCAATTTTTTTTTTTCTTCTAAACCAAAAAATAAAAGGATTGGAAAACATTTTTCTTCTTCATATGCATAATAAATTTTGCATGTGGACATATTGTCATCTGATTTCATTTCATACTAGGGAATCAACATACCTAGCTGACTCAGAGCAACTTCTACAATAGTCCTAGAGGAACACATTGATATCTGCAAATTAAAAATATTATAAATTAAATAATTTTGTTTGAAAGAAAATGACAGTGTAATAAAAGAATAGCGAAGTTACAAAAAGAAACGTGTACCATTAAGACATAAACAATAGTTAAAGATCAATAAATCCCAGAAAAATAAATATGTAACCTTTATGAAGGAAGCTGAAATAAAAAGAAGTGAGGGTATGGAGACAGAAGGCACAAACGGGTGCTATTTATACACGGGTAAGTTAGCCTAAGCAATAATTAAACTTATCAAAGTAATTATAACCTAAAATAATAGATGGCCTAAAAGCTAGAAAAAAAAAAAAAAAAACAACTTGCAAAGATTCTCAAAATCTGTACCGTTTGATCAATTCATCTCTATCAGAAATATAAATTGAAAGACCTAGAACAGTTTAATAAAATTTAGAAGATCATAGTTATAAAAAAAAAATGATAGTGTTGAAAATCAGCGAACCTGACAGCTAAAGAAATAACCATGAACCTGCAAAAATCACCTAAAATCTGGATTATTGGATCATCTAATTTCTATGACATTCAAAATCTCAATGGCTAACATGTATTAATAAGGTTCACAAATCAAGATAACCTAAAAAAAAAATTCAAAACACCACAGTTAGATTTGCATAAGTGGTGCCACTACATTCCAGATTGACATAAATCCAGACAGAAACGTTAGAAAAGAAAAAATTTAAATACCAAAAATTGGTAGTATTATCATATGTAGCCAGATTCACATCAAAATTTGAATCATATTCACTTCTCCACACTATATTCAAAAAAAAAAAAAACTAGCCTATATAGCAGGCGCAAAAAAACAAAAAAAACTTCTTTGACTAAGCTGACAATTTTTTGACACAAAATGATTAACCGACATGACACGATACGATACAGACTTTTTCACAATACAATACGAACACACCTAACATATTTATGACATAATTACACATGTTTAAAAATATATAAAATATTTAATAAATTTTGTACAATATAAAACAATATATTTAAATAATTTTACAATACTAAATGATACGTTTAAACAATTATATAACACGAAACAATATATTTAAATGACATGAATAGTAACACAACATGTTTATACATGAATTGTCAGCTCTATTTTTAACCAATTTATCCCCCAGTAATTTGTAGACTAAGTTGACGAAGTTATTTGATTGAGCAACCCACAACTGGCTCCCAAATGCATCTCAAAACACCATAACCAGACACAAAAGCAGAAAAAATAGAAAAATGAAAACTTTTTCCCTATCGACTACATTGATAAAAAGAAGAAGAAATTATCTTTTTCAACAGTCCATCCACCTACTATCTTCGTAAGCCTTCCAAAGCTTTTCCTTTACTCCAATTTTACATGCAAGAGTGAAATTTTCGTTTCTTTTACACATGCATGCCATCCCTATGCATTTTTTAAGCATCAGCAATATGGTGAGGTGATATTGCGATATTAAGCCTCATTCGTCTCAACACTATACCTAAATATTCAAATGGGAGGTAAAACAACTCTAAATCTAAGAGGAAAAGATTTAATTAGGAAGAATTGGGAACATTTTAAGTTGGGAAAGAAAAAAAATGTTTGAGAGAAATGCTAGGGCTGACTAAGTGAGAAAAGAAAGAAATTAGAATGAGGAAAATGAATTATGCTGCCACTTGAGGAGAAATGACAGCATATGAATTAATGGTAAAGGCAATTGAAATTGCGTCATTCATTAGAGAACAGGACAGTAGCTACTAAGGCACCAAGACATCATCGTTTAACGAAGGATTCCACAGAACAGTTATCCAAGCGCCAAGACGTCATCGTTTAATGAAGGATTCCACAATACTAATTATTCCATCTAAAGACATGCCGTTTTAAGCTCATTAAAGGGCAAAGTTGGAAGGATATTGTAGCAACTACAATGTTCCTTTCAGGTCCTTTGTTATATTTATATAGATGTTAGATAATTAATCAACAAAATACAAAATCCCTCATTATGAAATTACTAAAATATCATCTTCCTCTCAAACTAAATTACCAAAATATCCTCATCCTCTCAACTCAATTGTATCATTCTCCTTCTCTCTCTACTTCTTATAATCTCACCTATTTTTTCTTCTCCATTCTGGATTGCAACTATGAATAAAACCTAAAAAATAGAAAAAAATTACATAGAATGTCACTTTTTTAATACTAATTACCATAATATATCTACTAAATTTCATTAACTAAAAAACTCATTTGTGAGTTTCAAAGTTCTTATTATACCTCTAATATTAAATTAAACAAATAAATCTACATCCCTAAAAACATGATCAACCTGCACACTTCTGTAAAACTATTTATTTCCCTCTTCTGAAATAATTTCTCTTCTTCTTCTTATTCTTCTTCTTTTGCTTTTTATACCCGAATATCTATATAAATTTGGAACATCCTGCTTTTGTCGACTTTGTTTGGACTTTTCAACCTCAGTACAATATGGCAAGTTTCAACACTATACAAGAGGAATGTGTGGCATTATATCTGAAGGAAAAGCAAGGTCTTTTGGATCTTAACAGTAAGATTCCTTGACGTGTCAATCTTACATTGGATTTGAGGACTTCAAACCTTAATGTTGACTATGCTTTTATCACAGGACACTTCATTAATGATGATTGGAATTTACATCGTCAAATTCTTGATAACATTTATATTTTTCATAACAGTTATTTTTGTAGATACAATTATTTTAGATAATATTATTTCCCTCATTTGTTAAGTCCAATAAATTTGGTTTTAACATTACAATTAAGTTAATTTATTGCAGAATTTCATATCATATAACAATAATATAGTCTATATAAAACATACATATAATATGCTATGTGTGACAGTAACATTTTTTATATTAGATTTGTAGGAATTTGTGTCGTCTACATTACATATAACCTAATATAATCTACATATAACATACTATCACATTTGTAGACAATTTCCGCATTTAAATACTTGATACAATAACAACACAAATCTCTTAGTTTCATGCAATTTAAAACTGTGTTTTTCAAAAATGGTAATGTTAGTTGGATATTCTTACACTTTTACTCTTGTTTACTTCTTGGAATTATTGTGATCATTACACTTTTACTCTTGTTTATTTTTTGGAATTATTGTGATCATTGTGCTAAATTGATATACTTAGCTATGTTTTACACTTTGGTGTTGATTTTGAAAGTTGAAACTTATTTGTGCTTAATTTTGTAGCATTTGGGATTAGTTTTGAAATGTGGAGTTTGAAGGCTTATATTTGAAAGCAGATGTAAGATAAAACATGGGCATGTCGTGTTTAGGATCTGCTATCTTGTTTTGAAGTATGTTATGGACAAGTGGAGATAAGGCGTGGTCACATTTCTAATCAGAGTTGCTGCCTATTTAGATTGTGGATAAGCTTTCAATTTATATTGTAGTAATATATGATTAAACTTAAATGAACCAAGCATGAATGTTTGTTGGTTTGCATTAACTATCTTCCTAATGTCATTGTTAAGTTAAATTTTAAGAGCATTTCTTAGGACTACTTAATAACAAAATAATAATTGAAGAGCGTGTTTTAATTATCGATTAACTAAGGAAAAGATTGGTCGCTAGAGCTTGTTAGTAACTAAAACCGATGTATTTGAATTGGAATTAATTTTATTTATAACGATAATCAATTGAAAAATATTCAAGGCTGGTTATACCTTTAACTAGAGCTTTCCTATATTGATTTGATCTCATTTTAATTTTCTGCAATTTATTTATTTTTGAAAATTAATTTTAGTTTCAGTTTTAAGACCCCCTATATTTTTTAGCTACTTGCATTAAGAAATAAATTTATCAGTCCTTTGGAATTTGGCCATGCTCATTACTATTACAATTTAATTTTGGGAGAGTAAGAAATTTATTTTTGTTGGTTTCGATACCCAAGTAATATTATTCTGAAAGAATTGTTGATTCCTTAATTTTAGGAACTTCATATACGTCTTAAAAAAAGTAACTATCATTATTTATTCAAAAAAGGCCAAGGATTATTATGAGAATATAAATATCTTCAGTTAGGGTTAATGAATTATGTTTTTGAATGTGTTTTAGTAATTATCTAAGAGCATTCTCAACAATGCTCTCTATCATACTTCCTATAGTATTATAAAAAACTTATTCCTGATTTTAGTTTGTTTTGAAAATTATGTACACTCCAATAATACTTATCTCACTCTCTATTTTAATTTTTTATTAATAAAACTATAAAAAAAAAATGAAAAGAGAGAGTAAAAGAGAAAAAAAAAGAGAAAAAACAAAATAAAGAAAGAAAAATAATAAAATATTACTTAGAACTTTCTAGTGACTCTTAAATTTGAGGCTGGAGAATATAAATTTTAGTAAGTGAGATAAGTAAGGAGGAAGATATAGAGTTTGTTGTAAAATATAATAAAATTCTTTAAATTTAGATAATAAAGAAAATAGAGATGCTATTGAGAATGCTCTAAACAAAAACCGTTATTTGTGTAAAAAACTCAAAAATAATAAAAATATTCCACTCGATTTCTTTTCTTTCTCAAGCTATCAAGCCCAGCTAAGATATTGGTGCTATTGAATACCACAGAGTCGTCCTTCGTGCTCTATCCTCCTACCATTTTTAAATTTTAATCGAGGTTAACAAGCAAAATGTTCTCTTTTAATCAAAGGCCAAGGAAAAACCGAAAAGGCAATGTTCTAATTGCAAAAAGAAATTTAGGAATAGAAAATGATGGGTGCGATGAATAACTTGTTAGGAGAATAATATGAGAATTGTTAATTCAATATTTAAATAGAAAGACAAGAAAAATGAAAAATAAATCTGAGGCCTATGTTCCACATAGTGTTCTTAAGATAAATTCATCTTCTACCACCGGTGTTTAGGATAACTGACATTTGTTTCATATGATACAACAGATGTCAAGTAGTTGTTGAACACACAACACCTATTTACAGCGAATTGAATATGTATCATATTCTCTATCACTTGAGAGGAAGAAGAAAAAGAAAGAAGAATTTTTCAACAACAACCAAACTCAACTCTCAAAAAACCTCTTTCCAATACAAGCTAAAACTCATATTTATACAAGATGGAGGAGACATGAAATTAATTGTGATTAATCTCTTTTAAAAACATGCCAATAATGCATTTGTAACTCTCAAATAATAGTGAAACTAATCTTTAAAATATCAGAAAATGAAATTCCAAAAGATAAGAAGTTCAAAAGACTAATCTGGAACACAATCCACATGGGCGTGCCAGACCCTTGGCCGTGCTTCAATTTCTAAAGATAAAAAAATGTAAAATTTGGGTTTGATATGGACCATGAGATTTTAGCCAACATTCGCGTACACAAGTCGCGCATTGGCCTATCTCGGAACATGAATTTACACCCCTCCTACGGTTAAGCGCGCAAGAAAAAGTCTTTCATACTACTTTCTTACCCATATAAGAATGTATTTTAATATATAAATACAAGTCCAACTTTACATTTTAGTGATGTGAGACAAATAACTCTCATTTTCACTTTTCCTATTTATATCTCCTTAGCAAGGAGTTTATTTTGAACTTCAATTTCTATTCACACATTCTCTATTTTGAGCATATAAATACATTAATTCATAATTCTTATGTCAAGGAACACATATACATATCTTTTTTCCAAAACCAAGTTGTGGAATCTACCCGAAATACTCTCTCAAAATGGCTCATAATCACAATTTTTCCAAAATAACAAACAAATTCTGCAAAAAAGCAAAGATGAAAATATGGTTTTTTTTTTTTTTTTTAGAGATCTGGATTGTGGACCACCTCTTTCTCGGTTTTTTTTTTTTTTGAAAAAGAAGCAACAAAACAAGAAAACTAGGTAATCACTTCATTAAATAAGAAAACTAGGTAATCACTTACTTAAACAAGAAAACTAGCAAAAGTAAAAGTATATATAGGTAATCACCTAGTTATCATCGAAGAAAACTATATCAAATTAAAAATTAATAAATAACATATTGGTGATGTCAATTTCAGTTGATCTCCCACCGAGCATGCCAAATTTATGTTTGCTGCAAAAATGAAATTATTGTATAATATGAGTGTGCTAGAAAATTAAAGTATTTCTAAATTAAAATAAAATTTGCATTTTAACTTCTAATCAATTAACTGTAAATCTCTAGATTTCCTTGACAGTATATCTAAATTTAATCGCTAGTGAATTTGAAAATATTGATAGTGAATAAAAATAAGCTAGTAAATAATTGGGACTTGAACAAAATATATATTGAATGAAAACAAATGCTCGGAGAAAGATGATTTCACCAATGAAAGTAAAGCTAACAAACTACAGTGAATTGAACTAAAGTTGAAATGATTGAAACTATTGCTAAAACAAGACTGATGAAAAGGACTTGATTGAATTATTGTTGAGTGTTTGTTGTCTGTTGATTGTTGAGTTGTTGGTTCGTCCTTTCCTCTGTAGCTGTTTTTTCTTTTCATAGCACTAGGAGCGAAAAAATAATTGTTGGTCATGATCTCTACATTCTTCACATTCTCTATAACTGCTCCACTTCTCACGTTTCTAGCCATTACTTAGTTTCCTTTTTATATCTCAACTCCTAACTGTCAATAATACTCCACCTCTCCAAAGATTTATTTTTACTGTAACTTTTTAAAATATCTGATCACTTCATGAACTTAGCCTTTAAATTTTCCAATAAACTTAAACTCTACCAGGCTTGGCAATAACAAAAATATGATGCAAAACACATTATCTTGGTTGTTTTTTCTTTTTATAGCACTAGGAGCGAAAAAATAATTGTTGGTCATGATTTCCACATTCTCCACATTCTCTATAACTGCTCCACTTCTCATGTTTCTAGCCATTACTTAGTTTCCTTTTTTTTTTCTCAACTCCTAACTGTCAGTAATATTTCACCTCTCCAGAAATTTATTTTTACTGTAACTTCTCAAAATATCTGATCACTTCATGAACTTGGCCTCTAAATTTTTCAATAAACTTAGACTTTACTAGGCTCGGCAATAACAAAAATATGATGCAAAATACATTATCTCGGTAGCGTTACCGAATAGAATCAATCTCGCATCACTAGGTTCTCTTTCTCAATTTTTTATAGACCTAGGTTTTCTTTCGTTCTATTGTCCCTCCTACCCATGTGAAAAATTAAAAATTATATTTAAAAATCGAAAAAGAAAACATACATGATAATTTGTGAGGACAAATTAAAAAATATGATAAATTACACTGATAATATTTCAATTATTTATTTTGTAATTATTTGTAATAAAAATTAATTTTGTAGCCTAAAAATATCTATCATCAAAATTTATTAAAATGTTTGACGGAATACTTATGTGCGCTTTCTACATATGCAAAAAAGTTCTACATTTAAATGCTATGTGTACAAAAAAAAATTCCACAAAAAAATTTTACATTTTTCATTATTTTCCTATTCTTTCTCTCAAATCAAATATAATCAAGCATTCAATTAAATAGTAAAAATTTTTTATGGAATTTATTTTATACACGTGGTATTTATATGTGAAATTTTTTTTTTATATATAAAAAATACATGTCAGTATTCTGTTAAGTAGTTTAACAAATTTAGATAACAACTACTTTTTTATTACAAAATTAAAATTTAACGAGTTTTCTATTACAAATAATATTTTAGGTATTAAGTTGTTGCGAATTAGATAGTTAGAGGACGATCAGTGTAATTCATCTTTAAAAAAATAACCTCTTTGTTCATAGTTTATAAAATAACTTCTAAGATTCTATTTCATTTCATGTGGATGTATAGACTTTTTTTTTTTTGGGTAGAAATTACATATTTGCTGGCCACAAACCTGTTACGAAGAAATATCTCAGTTTTTCACTTCCAAAGATTGAAACCCTCATGTATAAATATGAACTACGAACATATACTTCAATAGGTAAAAGAAGAAAAGATATTACTTTAAAATTGGAGCAACAAGATGTATAACAAATCTATCTATATAATAAAACTCATGTTGCAAAGTACTGTAGCAACTACAGTGGCTTTCCATTTTTGCCCTGAATAATCAACGCAGCGTATGGAGAAAGGCTTAGGAGCTGCTTCAAAACGCACCAAAATGACGTCGTTTTGAATGGCTGCCCGTACAAAACGCTGTGTCTTGAGAAAGGCTGAATGCTTGCACCTCCCAACTCCAAAACCATGCTGTTTTGTATGTTGGTAAAAAGGCATCGTTTCGCATGTTTCCTCATTAGTTTTAGATCATGCGCGGTACGGCGTCGTTCAAGCTCGCCTCCAGTTTCTTTTTCCCTCTCCATTACACAGCGCCGTTTTGCTGATATTTTTTTCGCCTTATGATACGACGCCGTTTTGCTTTGGCCTCATTTCCTTCTCCTAAAAGTGTCCCTATTATATTCTTTATGTGCACAATGAATCCACTATCCTTATTTTGCTTAATGTTCTAATGAGTTTGCTGCAGGGAGGATATTGGCATGATTGTTCGGCTTGTCATTAATTGCAATGGGATGAATTTTCTTGCAGATTATTTGAAAAATGAACTCAAGCTTAGATTAGAATTTTAGTATTATGAAGGAACAATTAAGTGATTCACATTCGTAGTGCTTTTTTTTTTTTTTTTGGTACTTTGAAGAGTAGATATTGAGATATATTTTATCCATCTATAGAACTCATAATTTGATACTTTATAATAAATCACAATTGTGTATATTTTGAAATTTGTGGACGTGATTGTTTATATATATTTTTTGTTCAAAAAAAATTATATTCTAAATATTTGACAATTTTCATGTTTATTTATTATGAAATAATTTTATATCACGAGTTCATTTCAAATATTAACTATAAATTTTGTTTCAAAAAATATTTTTAATGAGACTAATTATTGATTTAATGACAGATAATTATACTACTATAATGGTTTTTAGTGAGGGGTTGATAACTAATAATGAAAGATGGCCAAATAATACATATTTTTTGGTACATAGTAATACTTTAACGAGAGGCAAATGAATGACAGGATCAATTAAAAAACATTTTAATGACGGTAAAATCCTGTCATAACAAATATCATATCAATAATGACGGTACTCCTTTCCCGTCATTATATATTTTCTTACTTAAAGGGCAGTAATTAAGTCCATCACGGGAAATTTCCTGTCAGTAAACCCAATTATGACGGTTTCTGTACATTTAATGATTAGATCTCCCGTCACTATAGGTCGATTTTCTTGTAGTGAAATTTGATTATCAGTCCACAATGCCTTTCTTTTTCTTGGATGATCATTATGGTTGTAGAGTTCAAATTTGCAACCTCACATCCCTGTAAGCAGTTTCATTAACACAATGCTTTCTACTGGAAAGTCACAAACCTACATTAGATTTTGAGTGATTTCATTGAGATAGTGGGTTTTGTGATTTTGTTACGGGTTTTACGATTGTGAATGAGTTTTGCATTTTATGAATAGGTTTTGCGATTCTGAATGGGTTTTGCAATTTTGTTATGGATTTTGCAATTCGGAATGGGTTTTGCGATTTTGTGGTGTAAAAAAGGTGTAGGTGAATGGGTTTTGTGATTTTGTGGGGGAGGCTGACAGTGAGATTTGGAAGAGAATGGTGGCTGCAATTTGTAGGAGGAAAAGGGATGGCGCCAATTTGAAGTTCGGAGGTAAGAGACGGCAGTGAAAGGGAGTGAAAGAGTGACGACAGCGCTTCGAAAGTTGAACGAATGGAGATAGATAGAGACAGAGTTGGTGTCTGGGGAAGGGGTGGTCGGACGGCGCTGGGTTAGGTTAGGGATTTGAAGTGGGTTGGAGGAGAAGGTTTTTTATTATTTTAACTTTTTAAAATTATTAAAATGTCAGGTAGGAATTAAGTGACATATTGGAGTGATAAAATGCCACTTAGAAAAGAGAAAATCAGGTTGCAAGAGAAAATTAGTATCACATCAGTATTTTTTAACGGTGTTAGCGGTATGTACTTAAAATTGCTAACGGTGCAAACTATATGATTTCATTTTGTATAAAAAAATTACGTACTTAAAGTTGTAAAAGTAGAAAACCATATGCCTGTTTGTTTTTTGAACTTTTTCATTCATTTTTTAACTTTTTATTATAGGTTTTGCATCTTGGGTTTAGCTCATTTTATATTAACCACATCGAGAAAAAAAGGAAAAATGAGACAAAATATAAATACAAAGGGGATCAAACCAAAATATCATCGATCTATTAATTTCAAGTCCGCAAATTCTCACTTTTCTCGTTTGTAATGGATTGGATCCACTCAATTTCAAATTTCAACATAGTATTAGAGCCCAATAGCCTAACAGGCCATGAAAATCTGTTTCATGGATGTAAGAGTACAAGTTCAGGCAAAGCAAAATGAAGACATAAGGCGTCTGAAACTCATCAAAGAGTACAAGTCTAAATAAAACAAAATGGAGACTTGAAATTTATGAGATTATATGGATACAAGCCCAGGACGTAAAAATCATAACAAGTTACAACCGGCAAAAATTCAGTTGGACTTGAGAAAAAGTATTGGAGATTTTGTAGCATAACGAAAAAAAAGGAAAAAAAAATGAAACAAAATATAAACGTAAAGGGAGTTAAACTAAGACATCTTGGAAGGAGGCTCATCTATCAATTTCAAAACTGTAAGTCCTCGCTCTTCCTTTTGCAATGGATTAAGCACACTCAATTTCAACATTTTTGCATCTTGGGTTTAGCTCATTTTATATTAATTTTCATGTAAAGTTTGATTTGTTATTACATCATGAATTACAACAATATCCTTTACTGGTTTCTAAAACAAAATCTAGATATAGTGATTAAATGTCGTATAAATCAATAACTAATTCATTCATATAATATATTATTATTTTGATTTATTAAAAAAATATTATAATACAATCAAACTTGAAAAATAACACTTTATTTCTTAATGTACCTGTCTAAAACGGCTAAACCTAGCTAACTCATCTCAAACACTGCTTTAAGAAAGAACCGTTCTCAAAACAGTTATAAATAGTAGTTTAATTTAAGAAAGAATCGTTCTCTAAACAGTTATAAATAGTATTATAATTTTGAAACTAATAGATGAAAGATAATCAACAAAAAGCAGTACTGCGTGTGCATCAAATGTCCACGGTAAGTAAACAAAACAAGAAACTCCAAGTAAATAATAATATAAATGGGAATTAGTAGGTATTAGCAGAAGCAGCAGCAGCTTGACAGTAAAATCCGACTGGCCACCGAAGCAGAAGCCCAATACCTTTGTTTGGCACACACTTCATCTCACCATCAATTGGGTTTTGATGGTATTAGCGAGTGGTCCTCCATCAAACCCTTCAGCCAGCCAGCAACTTCACATTCATGACATTTATGATTAGATATGATCTGACCAAATTCGGTTGCTTTACAGTCATATATAACTCGCTCTGCGACGTAGCAGCCAATATGTGCTGCTGCTATATATGTATATGTATTTCTTCTTCTTCTTGTTTTTTTTAAGGGAGTCTCGATACCGATAGACTTTAAGAAATGAGCCATGTTCCTTTTTATCACTAAAATATATGTGTTCCTTTTTTTTTTACAAAAAATACATGTATTCTTAGTATATGTATATATATTTCTTTACCAAGTCTCGAATCCAAAACTTTAAAAAAGAAGCTATGCTCCTATTTATCTTTTTTTTTTTTTTGTCGACAATGCTCTTTTTACTTTATGGTACCGTTTGGATTGAAAAAATTTAAAATTTATAGATTATAAAATCAATAGATTCTATGAATTTTATTCGTTTAATTTGATTATAAAATTTATGGATTAATTATATAATTATCTTTATACCTATATTTGGTTCAATGCTCACAGTTCATAAATTTAACAATTATTTTCCAATTTTATCATATATTAAATATTGAATAAGCATGTATAATCAATTTTACCATATATTTAAAAATTTAATAAAATTGGTTATCTTAATAATTGAAAAATAAAAAAATATTATTTTTTATATGTTATAATGTTTAATTACATTACTAAAAAATATTTTTTTATTAATAATTTAATACATATTAACACTATATTATACAAAATAATAATAATAATAAAGTAATTAGTTGAAATTAAAAAAAATTGATTTTTACTCTTTTAGGATTAAGTATAGTTTTAAAATATTATTAATTGATTAAGGACAATCTTGTAATAAAAAAATTTGGTAATAATAATTCATTAATTAAAATTTATAGATTTTAAACTTTTCCACCTGTGAAGTAAAAAATTAAATCATTCAAAATGAATGAAAAATTTTCCAAAATTTATAAATTTTAACCCTTTTTAAATAATCAAATAATAAATTCAACAAAATTTCATAAATTATATCATTTTATATCCCACCATCCAAATATTCTACATCACATTTTTAGCCGTGTATGCAAAAGGTTTTCGTTTTTCTTTGTTTATTATTATTGTTTAAAAACATTATAATTTTGTCATTTTGTACATATAATGGAAAACAGTAAATTGAGAGAGAAGAAATTTTTAGTAGATTCTACCTAATATAACTCCAAATTATTAAATAACATATAAATATATTATATTTATTTGGATCAATAAAAATAAATATATATATATTAATAAATAATTAGCCGCAGGTTGAAGACCAGATTTTAATGATGTTCAGTAAATAATTGATAATATCACGTGGTTTTGTTCTTTCTTGAATCTTGAGCTTTAGCTTTACCTCTTCATCTGAATCTGACATCCAAAACACAGACACACACAACACACGTCAGTATGATGGCTGTCTGTAATAGTGCAGTATATGTACTATCACTGTACTCCCTAATAATTTTGCTGCATGCTAAAATCGATTTAGGGTTTCTAGTTAACCTAGGTTTTTTTCTTCCTTTTTCTTGAATACCTCAGACTCGCTACATATTCTGCCTTTTTCCATCTTTTTCTTTTTCTTTTGAACAAAATCCCCGTGATCTGCATGCTGTATGCAAAGTGAAATTGTTTTATTGGTCTTTTTCTTGTTCTCCGTAGAACCCTAATTTTTTGCTAGAAGAATTTAATTGAAAGTCCGAGGTTGAAATCTTACGGATATAATTTATATCAATATCATTAAATTAAAATTTATTAGTTTTAATCTATTTTAATAAAAAAAAATCATCAAACTACTTGAGAATGATAACTCATAAAAGGAATATATTAGTGATACAATCAATAAGATTGATTGATTTGTTAACGCAATTAATGATATGGAAAAGCTTCACTTAATTAATTTGGAAAATTATTTATCTAAATTTAGTCTATGAATATTTTTTTTAGATTAATGTCACATTTTATAGCAAATTAATAACTATAACTAAAAAAATAGTATATATGGTTCAAAAATAATTAATTTTAAAGCTATGTATATGAAATTATAAAAGTATATTTGCACTTTCTCTTAATAAATTTTATATATAACACTTTATATGACTACTTGGATTTATATAAAAAAAACAAAAAAAAAAATCATGAATAGGGTGTATACAAACTTTTTTCAGTCAAGGTGATCTTAGTAAACGATTTTTTTATCATCTTAATCTCGATTAGGGTGGTTTTTCCCTCAAATAATAATAAAATTATCATTGCTTATAAAAAAAACGTTTTTCACTTCAAAGTGCTAATGAGAGTCAGACTAAACGTATCCTTAATGATCTCAAATCTAATCTAGTTAAATTATTGATGGGAGAATTAGCTCTAAATCAGATACATATACAGTGGCAGTCTTTTAAGAGGGCTGATGGGGTCATAGTCCTCCCTATTTCAAATAAAAATACCATAATTAATTTAATTTTTTCTATAATTTTTTTCAACCCTTTCTCTTTCAATCCATCCCACAATTCCACCATTACAAATAAAAAATTATATATATTTATATTTTTGACTCAATAGCTCTTTAATTTGTTACTTTTTTATTTTTGTTCTATATTTAGATATTATAAATTTATTATATAAGTTAATTATATAATATGATTTTAGAATAAAAATGTATGAGTTTGCTCTCTCTACATTAAACTTTTGGGTCTGCTACTACACATTACGATGTAAACTTTGCATCATTAAACATTGAAATCACGATGCTAATTTCCTGTCACTATAGCTAAAAATCTAATTCTGTTTTGTAATTTTTAGCAACGCTGATCATTCATTGTGTCGCTCAAATAACTACACTTTCAGGAATTAGCATCGCTAAATTGGCAACGCTTTCATGACAAATGTCTTTAAATTTATTATGGTTTCTACTCTTGTATCACAAAATTGGTGACAAACTCTAGAATCAAAGTCCCAAATTAGTAACACAATTTACAATCAATGTCCTTAAATTGACTATAATTTATAAATAATATTTACATTGTAATAACTAATTAAAAAAATGACACTCTTTTGTTTTTATATAATAATTCTTTTTTCTTTTTCATGTGAATTCATGTTTGCATCTCAAAGAAAAAATTCAGCCAAAAATGTGTGATAATGAGCAAACTTTTCCCATAGGAATTAAATGCAACGAGAGGCTAACATAATGAAAAGTTTAAATAAAAATGGAGACTGAACAAGTGAAGGTGTGGTATAGCTTTTACAGAGGTACTAGGAAAAAAGAATTGGTCAATAGAAGAAAGATCCATCTAGCCAACCTCAACTAATATGGTATTGAGCTATAGTCAGGCACAGACTCCATTATCCATATTAATCTTCAGGACCTCCTAAAAGATCTGAAATATTGTCACTTGGAGCATCATTATCAAAGAAATTGGTTTATAATTGCAAACAGTGGACCACATGGTAAAAATTTTAATTACATTTTAAAACACATTTCATTCCTGTAATTAACTTAAATTTCAATTTATGAGACCTAGTTAATATTTCAATATATTATATTCACTATTAATGATTAAAATATTATATTTTCTTATTAATCAAATAACTTAGATTTTATTGTTAAATATATTAACATTAATAAATTGCAAAAAAAAATTATAAAATTAAATGAAAATTAAATAATATTAATGATAATATTATTGTTCTTGTCTCAAATGCATAAAAAATGTTAATCTATATTAATTATACTAATTTTAGTTAAAATACATAATTATATTTTAAAGTTATTTTAAATTAATTAATACTAATTATATATTAATTATATTAATAAATATAATTATATTTTTCATTATATTTAATTTTATTAATTATTTTAAATTATTTAAGTTAATATTATATTATTTTTATAACCTTAATTAATTAATATTAATTAATAATATTTTATTTTATTATTAAATAATACAAGTGAGACCCACTACAATTTTTTATTCATTAGAAATTATCTCTCCTTTTAGAGCATCAACATCCATGAAATTGGCTGGCAATTTCAAATGGTGGTCCCTACTGCCATATCAGTAAAATTTCAACTATACTTTGAAACACATTTTATTCCTGTAATTCATATCAATTTCAATTTGTGAAATCCGATTAATACTTTAATCTATTATATTTATTATTAATAATTATAATTATTATAAAATAATAAAAATGGACCTACATAAATTTTTTATTCATTTGAAATTATCTCTCTTCTTTCAATATTTGCAAGTTTTCAAAATTGAAAACTATCAACACACTCGTGCAATTGCATTTGCAATTGCCACATGGAATTTTGTAATCCCACTTACAAGCCGTTAATGATGCTCCTTGCAAATTACTCATGCAAATCATTTTGCAATTACCATGTCATTTTGCAATTTTCATTTGCAAGGTGATAGTGATGTTCTTACCTATACAGAAAATTCAGCTAAAATTAATTTTTTTATCCATATTCTGCTGAGTTGCTAATTTATTTGATCTATATAAATTGATCAACTCCAAATCATTAAACTCAATAAACAATGAGTAAAAAAAATGAACTTTATACCGTTACTATTGCACTAATGACAGTAAAAACTCTTAGCATCCTTTTCTCTGTCTTTTTTTTTTTTTCTATCATCCATCTTCATTAAGCAAGGAGGGGTGATTTTAGGTTATTGTTGGCTTGAGATCACCCATCTACACATTTTTCTATCATTTTATTTCTAAAATAAGTGGTTATTCTACGTATATTTAGATTTAATTTGATTGTTTGTTTTTCGTGATTTCATCGTCTTGTTGCAATATTTTATTTTTGTGTAGAAAATTTAGACGGATAAAGTATATTTGATTCGATAGAGACAACAAATCATATTATAATCGTCAATATATTGGAGAACTGAAGTTATAATTATTCTAGTTATTATAGCATTTTAAAATGTCTAAATATTGAATCGATTTATTATGTTATTAATTTGAATGTTGTGAATCTTTTCATTGTTTCATCCTCTATAATTTTTTATAAATTTGTATTTGTATATTGCTATAGTTTGAATAAATAAAACTATTTTTTCATCAAAAAATATTTTAATTATATTTGAATAATATCATTAAATTATAGTCAAAATAAAAAAAAAAAGTCATTAGATGATATTTTAAATTTACGATGTAAATTAAAAGGCATCATTAATTATTCAATTTGATAACTTTTTTTTTTTATATAAATGTCTTTATTTTAGTGATAAAAATAATAAAAGTCATAAATTTTACAACACTTTTTTGTCTAAAAATCGTCATTTTTAATGACATAACAGTTTTTCTAATTTGGTCACCCTCGAGAAAAGAAAAAGAAAGAAGGCGGAAGAGGAGTCCATGAGGCAATCAGTTCCAGCGGAGCGGTCCAACATTCAGACAAGAAAGGTCGCACATTCCAGGATCAATCACAGGAAAATATTGACGCTTTTATAAAGCAACATTAAATTTAAAATTAAGGAAAAATCCGGTTGTAATAGATCTTTTTAGCTGCTGTGACATATAGTTAATAAAATTAAGAGGTGATTTATTGCTAACGAAAAATCATATGCTGGATACGATGAATTTGACAATGAAACAAATAGATACAAAATGAAGTGGTAATGTAAATTCCCACTATGATTCACAAATTAGGGTTTCTCACCACTGGAGACCTTTCACAGTTCAAACACTAAACATAAAACAATAAATTAGAGAAAGACATGCGCATAACCGTGTAATTAGCCTTTAATTATCTAGTTTCTACACTAATTAACAAAATTGAAAATTCACCCATAAGTCCCATAATTAATTATGAATAATCTTTTCCAAAACCCTAACAACAAGCATTGCTCCTCCTTTGCAAAGCCACAGCACGAAGTGGATATTTCATCTCACAAGACAGCTTCAAGACCTCACTCAGGTCCACCGGGCTACCCACATCTTCGACCCACTTGAATTGGTGGACCAACTTAGCCACCCATAGACCCACCGTCACCAGCCCTAGATTCTTCCCCGGGCACACCCTCCGCCCCGCCCCGAACGGTGCCAGCCTCAAATCCCCGCCCCTGATGTCCATGTCTGCTTCCAAAAACCTTTCCGGTCTGAATTCCAGCGGATTCACCCAAACTTGAGGGTCATGCGTGATTGCCCACATGTTGACCATGGCTGTTGTATTACTTGGGATCACCATCCCGTTACTGAGCTGGACGTCTGACGTGGACAGCCTGGCCCACGACAGTAGTGGACCAGGTGGGTGCACCCTTAGAGTTTCCTTCACCACGGCCTGTAAATACGGCAGCTTGGCCACGTCAGCGTCTGTCAAGCTTCCTGCTTTGTTCAGCTCTTTATGAAGCTTTTCTTGAACCTCTGGGTTTAACACTAACTCGGCCATGATCCACTCGGTCAAAAGAGCAGTCGTATCTGTCCCTCTAAATATCATTTCCTGCATTATAATTAATGATCAAAATCAAACGAGTTAACCAATAATTAAATTACTTAATCAATTCGTATAATCACAATATAATATACGTACGCACCCACAAAACCGAAATCATGTCTTCTTCTTGCAGCTTCTCTTCGCCATCCAAGGAGAGCAGAACATCAACGAAATCGCAGCTATCAGAGTCGTTTGTTGACTCACTGAGTCTGTGTTCATCAATAATGCCTCGAACCAGTTTTCTGACTCGGGGAACCATCTTCAGGCAACGTTCGTTTATGCTAAACGGGTCATAAAAGTAACTAAGCCGTGGCAAATAATCGGACCAGTTAAAAGCACCCAATAGTTCAAACCCTTCTCTAACCATGTCCCTAAGCACATCAAGCTCCTTGATATCGTGCGCACCATCATATCTCTTGCCAAACACACTGCCCGTGATATTTTTTAAGGAAGCAAACTGCAGGTGTTTTCTCAATGAAACGAAGCCGTTTTGTTTCTGGTCGTTAGCTATATTGCGCATCAAAGCCGCACAATGTAGCTGACGCAGAGTTTCATGCGCCGAAATGCGCCGAGGAGAAAACAGGTGAGAGGAAGCGACTCTTCGTAAAAGGCGCCAGTAGGCACCGTCAGGAGCGAAACCGATAGCTCGGCCAAACATGAGGCTTTTGGCCGACTGTTTAATCGGCCGGTCAGCAAAGTGAGGAGAGGTCAAGATTTCTCTAGCAGTGTGGGGATGAGAAGCAACAACAACGGGAGTAGAACCAAGGCTAAAAGCCATAAGATGAGTACTGTTGGGCCTTTGCCGAGCCATGGAAGCTAAAGAGCGATGAGGCAAGCCACGGCTGAGAGTTAAAAGACTGCCTAAGATGGGCAAGCCTCGAGGACCGGGGATAGGGACAGAACCCTTGTGGTTTCTTCCATTTTTCCATGCGATACCACCAACAGCGAAAGCCCAACTGAGAAGAGAAAGAGACACAGAGGCTATTCCTAAAGAAAGCAAAAGATACCCATCTAATAAATCCTTGGATCCAAGAAATGCCGGCAGCGTAAACAACCACCAGCTTGGATCCTTAGCAACCGAATCAAACTCCATTAATTTTCAAGAAACTCAAGAGAAGCAAGAAGATGAGTTGAGAGTAGGGTTATGAGAGGAGTATATTTATAACTAGTCACTTGTTAGGGTTATAAAGAAAGGACAAATCAAAAGATGTGTAATTAAAATTGGAAGTAGGGGGAAATTAGGAAGGAAATCACGTGGAAGGAAGGAAAGGGTTGCATGGAATGTGAAGAGGAGGTGGTAGGGATGATGGGTTTATTTAAAAAAACTGAGACCGTTGAATTAGAGATCTAAAACGACAATGTAATAGAAGAGAGAGTGAAAGAGGGGGTAACTCTTGGTGTGTACGTAACGCATTGAGAGCTGTGACGTTCTCGATGAATTTAGTGTTTGACAGACAGACTGTAAGCTGAGGCTGAGGGAGACTGCATGCTTTTAGATTTGGCTTTTCTTTTCAGTTATTTATTTATTGCAAATTTTCTTTTTTTAATAAAAAGCCATTGACACAGCAAAAACACAAATTACATGCATATATAATTCGTATAGATGGAGTGATGATGAAAAAATGCAAGATAAGCAAAAATGGTGACGGTGACAAATGCACGCAGTCAGGGGGGATGCACGCAAAGAAATTTGAAGGACAAAAGAGAATGGGAGCACCTGCCCTGCTGTTGTATTGTGGCAGATTATATGAATTATGGATATTTGTTTCATGAAAAAAAGAAGTGGAAATAAAAATGGAAATAAGTAACTTGTATGGATATTTCTTAAATTGGAGTGATTAAAAATTATATTTATAAATTTATGGTGATTTTAAAAGTATTTACAAATTTATAGTAGTTTTAGAAAAAGTGCGTCAGTCCAATTTGTGCATACAGGTAGTTGGAGGAGACATGCGTCAATCCAACTGACGCACGCAGCCGGTGTTAGATATGTGGCTTGCGTGCACCACTTCAATTGGTGCACGCAGTCGTTCGCCAGTTGAAATAGCGCACACAGGCCGCGAAAATAAATTTATTTTTTCTTTCATAATTTTTTAAAAAATGGCTTTTTTATTTTAAAAAAAATAATTAACCAAAATTTAATTAACAATTAACGGTGAACATCTAATAATAATAATAATAATAATAATAATAATAATGCGGGTTAACTTTTACAATAAAAAAATGTATGAGACAAATAATAATAATAATAATAATAATAATAATAATAATAATAATAATAAACTTTTACATGATGCATGAAAAAAAACTAAACTTTTATAAATTTTCTCTACATTTTTTATTTCTAAAAATTTTTATAAATTATTATTTTCTAAATTGTAC
>CATIWF010070966.1:0-12578 GCA_949630135.1 Balakata baccata
CCGGAAACAAAAACATCTTCACTAGTTTCAAACATATTGATGGAGGTAAGTTTACCTTTGGGAATAACGCTAAGGGTAAGGTAATTGGCATTGGTTCCATAGGATTGAATGGTATTTCAATTATTGATGATGTAATGTTTATTGATGGTCTAAAGCACAATCTATTAAGTGTGAATCAATTATATGACAAGGGAAACAAAGTCACCTTTGGCTCCAATGAATGTTTAGTGATCTCTTTATATGGTCAAGAAATATTCAAAGGAGAAAGAGATGGCAACACTTACATAATTGACTTGCACAAGTTATCAAATGTCTCCTCTAGTTATCTTGTGTCTATTAGTGAAGAATCTTGGCTATGGCATAGAAGACTTGGACATGCAAACATGGATTTAATTCAAAGTCTTAGTAAAGATGAACTAGTAGATGGACTACCAAAGGTCAAATATATGAAAGATAAAACTTGTGAGCCATGTCAAAGAGGTAAGCAACACAAATCATCCTTCAAAATCAAAAATTGTGTAAGCACATCTAGACCTCTTCAACTATTGCATCTAGATTTATTTGGACCTAGTAGAGTTGCAAGCTTAGGTGCAAAATACTATGCATTTTTTATTGTTGATGATTATTCTAGATTCACTTGGGTAATTTTCTTAGCTCATAAAAGTGATACTTTTGAAAACTTCAAGTACTTTGCCAAAAGAGTTCAAAATGAGAAGGGATATTGCATCTCTAAAATTAGAAGTGATCATGGAAAAAAATTTGAAAATGAAATTTTTGAAAATTATTGTTTGAAAAATGGTATCTCTCATGATTTTTCAACACTAAGAACTCCTCAACAAAATGGAGTAGTTGAGGAAAATTAGAACATTGGTAGAAATGGCTAGAACAATGCTTAATGAATATGGTCTACCAACTTATTTTTGGGCTGAAGCCACTAATACGGCATGCTATATTGTAAATCATGTTTTTAAAAGACCAATTTTGAATAAAACCTCTTATGAACTTTGGAATGGAAGAAAACCCAAGATTTCATATCTTAGAGTATTTGGTTGTAAATGCTTCATATTAAATACCAAGGACAATCTTGGAAAATTTACCTCAAAGTCGGATGAAGGCATATTTCTTGGCTATTCCACCTCTAGCAAAGCCTATAGATTATTTCATAAGAGAACATTAGTTGTTGAAGAGTCTATGCATATTAATTTTGATGAGTCTTATACACTTGATCTTGGGAAAGGTATTTCTTTGAATGATGATATAGGCCCTATGGAAAAACTCAACCTTGATCGAGGAGAACAAGAAATACCCCCAAAGAAGAATGACCTTGATGAGGAGCAATTACAAGAGGAGGAACAATCCCAAGCTCAAGAGCAAGAGACAAATGAGCTACTAAGGGAGTGGAGATATGCAAGAAACCACCCAAAGGAGTAAATCATTGGTGATCCCTCAAAAGGTGTAAGTACTCCTTCAAAATTCCTTGATTCTAATCTTGCTTGTGCATCTCAAATTGAGCCAAAGTCAATTAGTGAGGCTTTGGATGATGAAAGTTGGGTGATTGCTATGCAAGAGGAACTCAATCAATTTGAGAGAAATGAAGTTTGGGCCTTGGTTCCAACACCTAGTGACTACCCAATCATTGGTAGCAAGTAGGTCTATAAGAACAAATTGGATGAGGATGGTAACATCATAAGAAACAAGGCTAGATTGGTTGCCAAAGGATACAACCAAGAAGAAGGCATTGATTATGATGAAACATTTGCCCCTGTAGCAAGATTAGAAGCCATATATATTTTGTTAGTATATGCATGCCATATGAACTTTACACTTTTTCAAATGGATGTAAAAAGTGCATTTTTAAATGGTTTTCTATCAGAATTAGTATATGTTGAACAACCTTCCGGTTTTGAAAATCATACTTTTCTAAATCATGTCTATAAATTAACTCAGGCTTTATACGGATTAAAGCAAGCCCCTAGAGCATGGTATGAAAGACTAAGTGTTTTTCTATTAAAAAATGGTTTTTCAAAAGGACATGTTGACACAACTCTTTTTATAAAAAAACATAAGCATGACACTCATTGTTCAAATTTATGCTGATGATATCATCTTTGGATCTACCAATGAGAATCTTTGCCAAGAATTTGCTAAGTGTATGACTAGGGAATTTGAAATGAACATGATGGGAGAGCTCGAGTTTTTCCTTAGACTCCAAATCAAGCAAGGCAAAGATGGCATCTTCATCAACCAATCCAAGTACACAAAGGAATTGATAAAGAAATTTGGGATGGATGAATGCAAGAATGCCAAGACTCCAATGCGTACAATAAAATTGGACAAAGATGACAAGGGTAAAGCTATTGATGAAAAGCTTTATAGAGGTATGATCGGCTCACTTCTTTATTTAACCGTCTCTAAACCCGACATTATGTATAGTATATGCTTATGTGCATGATTTCAATCATGTCCTAAAGAATCACACTTGAATGCAGTAAAAGAATTTTAAAATATCTTCATGGCATTATGCATTTAGGACTATGGTATCCTAGAAATTCTTCATTTCATATCATTGGTTTCTCAGATGCCGACTATGTTGGCAGTTTGTTAGATAGAAAAAGCACATCCGGGACGTGCCACTTTATTGGAGAGTGTTTGGTTTCTTAGCATAGCAAGAAACAAGTTTCTATAGCCTTGTCCACCGCCGAGGCTGAATATGTGGCTTCTGGTTGTTGTTGCACTCAAGTCCTTTGGATGAAGCAACAACTAAAGGATCATGTTCAAAACAGTCCAATTAAGTGTGATAACACAGGTGCTATAAACCTCTCTAAAAATCCCATTCAACAGTCTAGCACATTGACATTAAACATCATTTCTTAAGAGATCATGTTCAAAACGGTGATGTAGTGTTAGATTTTATTGACACTGAAAACCAACTCGCAGATATATTTACCAAGCCCTAAATGATGAAAGGTTTTGTTTTATAAAAAGAGAGCTTGGTATGCTTGATGGGAGCACTTTAATTTAAGAAAACTTTAAATCTTGTTTTTGCATACTATTTGTTATCCATGTATGTTCTTTACTTGCTTGATATGAATTCTAAACTTTAGGGATAGTGAACTTCCTTTTTCTCCTAAGAATTCTCAGAGACCCCATAACTCCCACTTAGGAACAATGTCCCGCTCGAGATATTTTGCCTTCCGCTCGCGACTTCTTGGTCATCAATTTGATCGTTGCAATTTCCACTCTCTCGCTCGGGAAGCCTCACTTCCCGATCGTGACATTGAAATTTTTTTTATCGTTGCACCTTTTCTAATGTACACGCTCGAGAAGCCTCCTGTCCCCCTCAGGACTCGTTCAAAATTTAATTTTTTTCCGACCGTTAGAAGATTCCCGGTTGGGAACCCCTATATCCTGATCGAGACTTACTCGATGGCAGCTTTTTGTAACTGCCACCAATCAAATTTTTCTGCCATTTAATTCCCTTAAACGGTAACATATCCCTTCAACCCCTATAAATACCTCACTATTCTCCTTCTTCTCCTTACAATTGCATCAATACTCTTCCTCTCTTCCAACTTTTCTACAAAAATCTCCATATTCTCTCCACACTCATCCTCTGTAAATGGCACCAAAAGTTGGCACCTCCAAATCAAGAGCCTCTAAAGGCAAAGGGGTGGCTACTTCCACCCAATTGTCCTCCTTTCAAGACATCTTCAATGCCTTCTCCAAGGAGGACAAGAAAAGATATGCCAATATAAACTCCAAGAAGTTCATCTCAAATAGAACTCTCCATGTTGAAGATCTTGACAAGTTGGGTGTCAAAGATGAAGTTTTGGGCACTCTTGACAAGATGGAGTGGACCACATTTGTCATGCCTTTTGAAGATGGTCATGATGAACTCACTATTGAGTTCCTCTCCACTCTCCAAGTCATCAAGGATGCCAAACACCCTCTTGGCTACTATGGGCTCCAATTTCGTCTCTTTGGCCAACCACAAGAGATGACAAAGCATCAACTTGCTAATGCCTTTGGGTTCAAAAAGGAAGGCCTCATCAACAAACAAGCCATGCATCTCTCTCTTCTTGAGGTATGGAAGGAGATTTCTCTTGAAACTAGGCTTGACAAGAGATCAAATGCCAAGCACATTAAGGCCCTCTCTCACTTCATCCTCCATATAATCATCACCTTCACCATCAATGCAAGGAGTGAAATCAATGAGAAAGTCACCCATGAAGACCTTATCTACCTTTATGCCATGGTTCACAATCGGCCTACGAACACGACCCTTCTTCTTATTGATAAATTTCAGTCCATGGCCTCCACCACCAAAGGCATAATTTCACTCCATGCCCAAATTACCTTTCTTGCGAAGCATCTTAAACAAATGACAACTGAAAATTGTGCACTTCTCACTTCCTCTCGCTCTCAATATGAAAGCTTCTTGGATATCCAATATCTCTTAAATTGCAAGGCAGTTGGAAGACCATCCAAGGATATTGACTCCTTCTTTTATACCTTTACAGAACATGGTGCCCAAAAAGTCATTCAAGAAGCCACAAGAAAAAGGGCAAGACTTTCAATAGGAGAAGAACACCCAAGTGCACAAGAGATGCCACCTCCACCACCACCTCCTCAACCACAACAACTCACTTTGCAAAGTCTTTATGACTTTTAAATGCAATCATTTACCACTTTGAAAGATATGATGCAACATCTCTACCTTGATATTCAAAGCATGCAAGGGCAACTCAATTTGAATGTACGTATCCATAGCTTTGAACAAGCCCCACCATTTGAGGGGGAGCAAGGTGACGACGAAGAAGAAGATGGTGGAGATGAAGAGGAGGGTAATGATGAAAAAAGAGATGATTAACTTAGAATTTGTCTCTTATATTTTCTTTTTGTCTATCCAAGATTATGTACTTTCTTTAATTCATTAATAAAATTGTCTTTGTCTTCTTTATATCTTCTAAATATCTCATTCTTTTTTATACTGACAAAGGGGGAGAAGCAATATCTAGGCAAAAATTTAAAATCTAAACTTTCCCTATTAGGTATTAAGGTTGACTTTTTTACTTTTGCTATTTAATATGTTTTACATATTCAAATGATATGAAACTTTGATTACATATTACTCAATGTGTTAATTTGATTATAGAACTATCAATTTGATATTTTTGCCTAGTTTGATTATCAAAATGAAAAGGGAGAGATTGTTAACCGTAGGATGATTGCTCTCTATTTTGATCTTAACAATCAAATTAATTGTTACTAACATCTTTGTTAAGTGTTGTTTTGATAGTGTTCAAAATTTCAGCACATTTGGTTAAGGTTTCCTCATTGAACAACTTAAAAATTTCCTAGAGATGTGTAACTCCCGATCGGGACATGAATCTCCTGATCGGGACACAAGTACAGACCAAGAAGTGACATGTCCAGACCGGGAAAATGTTGTCTCTAAGTGTTTCAAAATTCCAGTAGCAAAAGCAGACCAGGACAGAGTATGTCCCGACCAGGACATGCATTTTCTAGACCGGAACAAAAATGTCCCGACCGGGACTGTAGTACAGACCAAACAAAATAAGTGTCCAGACCAGAAAACTCTACAAGATGTTGATCCAACTGTTCCAGTAATAAAAGCAGACTGGGACATGGTATGTCCCGACCAAAACACTCAATTTCCAATCAAGAATAGTTGCAGTCCGAGCAGGACATTCATAAAGATGTGACCGTTGAAGAGAAAGCACCACCAAAATGTGCCACATCATTAGAAAGTAAAAAACACTCTTAGTTAAACTAACTTCGATCCCAACCGGGAATGGTAGTCCCGACCAGGACTTATCCAAAGCCAAGAAGACCCCAAGTTCCTGGCAGTGGCATCATCGGACAAGTCCCGATCAGGACAATTGAATAAAAACTAGCCATTGGGGTTTTCAGTCAACTAGAAGCTGCCATGTATCAAAATTGGATATTTTTTGACCGGAAAATCATGGTTCCCGACCAGGACACTTCTCTCTGCAGACTACATTTAATGCATACCACTTTGTAATGGCTAATTAGTAGGCAATCAGTACAAATACCTTACCAAAAAGCCATTTAATAAGATCCAACAACTTAACAAGTACCAAAACTATTGCAATTTATTTTCTCAATCCTTTCATTAATTATTTTACGTAAAGGTTCAAGTGTTAATCTTAAAACACTTAGGTTGTCTTGTAATTAGGTAGTGTGAGCCAAATTACAAGGAATTGGTTGTTGTGTGAGCTATAAAAACCCAAGGGAAAATTAGGATGAGTGTTAGCTTTAATAAAACACCAAGTTGGGAGTGAGCTTGTTAAAACTCCAAAATTGTAATCTAAGTGATTGGATTAGTGAATACCCAATCTAAGTTAGGGAAAGGAGTAGGGTTAGTTAACACTCAAACCTCTATAAAATTTGTGTCTCAATCTTCTCTTCTTCTTCTACTATCTTGTGAGTACAAAATTTTTTAACTTCCGCCAATTCATCCCCCCCCCCTCTCTCTTGGTGATTGTTTGGGCAACAGCCTTAATCGGGCACGCCGGTTCGATCGGAGTCTAAATTTGGACACATGGAAAAATCATAAATAATAAAAAATATATATAAGTAAGGATATTAGTATATGAGAATTAAAAAGTTTGGTGGAAGAACTGGAAAAATAAAATAAAATTTTCCTATAGACAAAATCGGTATTATTGAATTTGTTTGGAAAAAATGTGTAAAGATTAGGAAATTATGAGGTGGAAATAGAATTTCCCATAATTAAATTTTAATCAAGATTAATTAAATTAATGGATCGATAGGAAGAGAGATTAATCTAATTAGTGGGACCTATATGCATAAACCTAATTATAAAAGTTAAGATTTATGGCATATTCTTCACTTATCTAACCAAACCCACCACCATCATCATCCTCCCCTCTCTATGGCTGACCATACCCTCCCCTAACCCTCCATTTTTGTGTCATTTAACCTTCTAAAAGAGTGGGGAAAAAAAGAGTTTAAAAAGAGAAAAACCAAGAATTAAGAAGATTCCACCATAAGTGAGCAAGAAAGAAGAAGAAAAAGGAAGAGAAGAGTGGGAGAATTTGGTTACCATTTCAAATCATCAAGGTGAGTTTCTTCTTCTCAAATCCAACCTTATTACATGGATTTGAACTCCTTGTGGTTAATTGGTATGGTTGGAAGTGTTAGATTAGGGTTTTACTTGAAGTTGTAAACTTGTGTTGATGTTGTGTTGGAAGAGGAAGAAGTATAGGATTGAGTTGGATTGTGTAGGAATTTAGTTTAGATGACCATGGAGGTTGGTTTTGTAACTTGAAAGCTAATGGAACATAACCTAAAATGGTGAGGAAGGGGTTGCCCTATGAAAGGGATATGTGATGGAGGATGATTGGAAGTGTTGATGTTTGGTATATGACTAGTTGATGTTGAATATTATGGAAAAAGACTTAGAATGGATGGGGCTATTTTGGTTGTCCTAAACGGAGGGAATGACATTAGGTTAATATGAACTTAAATAAGGTAAAGAGAGGAAGAAATGAAGTCATGAAAAGGGTAGAGGAGCATTAGGATCATTAGTTAATGTTCATGCATAAACTTTGAATGAATGTGTCATGTAGTGATATATTGTTTTCTTTTGTTAAGGCTAATCAAGTAGCCACCAAGAGGTGGACAAGGGCAAGGAAAAGACCACTTAATACGAGGAAGAAAAGAAGGCAAAGAGGAGGACTAGAGGCTGATTTGATAAGTGCTTCTTGGATAAAAATATTACATGCCATAAGTTGTGAATGTGTATGAAATATATGTTTTGCATGTGACTTGAAAAATGCCTTGTGTGAAAAATGGTTGCCAATATAATTTTGTGGTAAATTATTGTGAAATGTGGAATTTTATGCATGGTGATGTGAACTGGAAACTTTGGGTATGACATGAATGAACTAGGTTATGGAAATAATTAATTTGCAATGAATCCTACAAGTGTCCTATTGCACTTGTGCTAGAACAGTCTTTATTAAATTGACCATAACTTAGACTGTATAGGTTGGATTGTCCTGAAACTATTGAAAATGATAACTAAGACATAGATCTAAAAATTTTATGAAGATGATGAATTGAAATTAAGCTTACATCTATGTCAAAATTCGGTCATAAAAGCTTGGTCATAAGAATACCATGAAAATACTAGGTAAAAAGTGTTGGAACACTACAGGGTATTCTGACCCTAACTTTTAGTAAAAAATTCAGATTTAGGTGATTTTTATTGAATTTTAAAGCTAAGACAATAAGGCAAAAATTCTTAGAAGACTATAAGGTCCGAATCCACTTGAAATTGAGTTGAAATTGGGTTATAAACCCAAGGCCGAAATCTGCCATATATGTGTAAATTTGTGTAGTGACATTTTTCATCGTGCTCCCACTATCTCCTTTTAGAAGAAACTCTTTCTCTAAGAAGGTAACATGTCTTGAAACAAATACCTTTTATTCCAAAGGGTGGTAGAACTAATATCCATAGGAAGCCTTTGGATAACGCATAAACAGACACCAGTTAGACTTAGCTTCAAGTTTGTCTGATATTGTTTGCTTCATATAAGCTAGATAACCCTAAACTCTCGTGTATGAAAATATGGCCTTCTTGTTATTCCATATCTTATAAGGAGTAACATCAACCAACTTCAAAAGGACACCATTTAAAATGTAAGTGGTAGTCTCTAATGCATAACCCTAAAAAGACTCAGGGAGTTTTGCAAAGCTAATCATTGACTTAACCATGTCCAATAAGGTTCAGTTTCTCCTTTCAACCACACCATTATGTTATGGCGCGTAAGGAGTCTACTGAGATAATATCCTATTATCCCTTAGATATCCCTGAAACTCTTGGCTTAAGTATTTTCCACCTCGATCAAATCTTAGTGTTTTAATACTTTCACCAAGTCATTTATGTACTTCATTTCTAAATTTTTTAAACTTTTCAAAAGTTTTAGATTTGTATCTCATAAGATGCACATACCCAAATCGTGAATAGTCATCGATAAAGGTAATAAAGTTAGCAAAACCTTCTCTGGCATGCATAGATATTGGACCACATACATCGGTATGTATTAGGTCTAATAATCCATTGGCATGTGCACCATTTCCCTTTAAGGGTAGTTTAGTCATCTTACCTAACAAGCAAAATTCACATATGTCAAATGATTCATAGTCAGATGACCCAAGCTACCATCTTTGTGTAGCTTAACTATGTGCCTTTCACATATATAGCCAAGGCGACAATGCCATTAATAAGTAGGTTTGGAGTTATCCAATTTGTCTTTTATTACTTTCGATATTGAAAATAGAACCAGACATATCCAACATGTAAATGCCATTGCATAAAGTTTCAGTACCAAAAAAAATATCATTTAATAAAATGGAAAACCCATTGCCATTAAAAGTTAAATAAAATCCACTTTTATTCAAACTAGAAACGGAAATAATGTTTTTAGTAAGTGTTAGAACATAAAAGCAATTATCAAGTTCTATTATAAGCCCACTTAGGAGCATCAAAACATAAGTCCCTATACTAATGCAACAATCCTTGCTCCATTGCCAATGCGCAGGTCTGACTCTTCCTTCTTAAACTATCTACTATTCCTTAGCTCCTACATATCAGTACATATGTGTGAGCTACAATCGAAATCCAATACCCAAACGCTATTAGAAGAAATAGTATTAATCTCAATTACAAAAATACCTAAAGTAGATGGGACGTCAGATCCCTTAAAGATTTTAAATAGACCTTGCAATTCCTCTTCTAGTAGCCATCCTTGCCACAATGAAAGCAAGTCCCCTATGAGGCAATCTCTTTGGCCTTCTTCTTGACCATGCCTCCCTTTGGCTTCATGGACTTCTTCTTCTTGTTGTTCTTCTTCTTAAAACTCGAAGAGTCTATTAACATCATTGCCTCACTTTCCTTCTTCACAAAAGGCTCAGCTATTTTAAGCAGATTGATCAACTCAGGAATAGTAGATGAACCCTTGTTCATTTGATAGTTTAATACAAAATATGCATAGGTATTAGGCAAACTATGAAGAATTAAGTCTATAGTTAATTTATGGTACATCACAAATCCTAACTAGCCTAATCTATCAATATAGTCATTCATCTTCAGTGCATGTTGCACTGGAGATGTCCCCATAACCATCTTTGAAGGAAAAACCAACTCGGAAACCTTGAAACTTTTGAATCTCTTTTGCTCATCAAAGAGCTCTCTAAGATGGTAGACTATAGTGTTAGCATCCATAGTCTCATTTTACTTCTAGAGCTCCGGTGATGTAGAGGCAAGCATCATACTGTAATGTCCGCTAGTTTGGATTTCAAGTTGTGAGTGTCACCATAATAGATAAGCCAAATGGGAGGGAGTCTAAATTGGGACAAAAAAAATGAGAAAATAACAATAAAAATTTAAATTTGGAATCTATTGAGAGAAATCGAAATATTACAGTAATAATAACAACAACAACAACAACAACAATAATAATAATAATAATAATAATAATAATAATAATAAATTTGGTTGGGAATTAAATTTGGAATTAAATGTAAGTGATCTAATAAAATCGATAGAAAAAAATATTAAGTGGTGGAAATTAATTAAGTATATAATTGGAAAAATTGTGTAGTTTGGTATTACAACATAGAAGGAGAAAAAAATTATCTACGAATTAAATTAAAAAGAATAAAAAGTTTTAGGGCCAGTTAATAAAGATAGAAAAGAATTAGAATTTAAATAATAATTAGTTAAAATAGATCTTAACAAATTCTTCACTCTCACCGCTAATGTATGTCGAGATTTTCAAGTATCTATTTTAATATATTATTTAATTATATTATATAAGAAAAATGGATTAAATTTTCTTCTCATTCTATTCAAAACTATTCTCCAAATATTATTGTTTATTAATAATAATTATTAATAATTAATCAGCTAGTTCTAGAAAATTATAGAAAGGGTACAATGTCAATTATAGAACCGACATTCACTAGGTATAAAAATGGCCATTTGGCCATTTCTTGAGGGAGGGCTTAGCTTTGTGCTTGAGTGGATGTGTGGGTGTGTATGGGAGTGGATGTGTGAGTGTGTGGGTATGTGAGTGTGTGAGTGTGTATGTGTGCATGCGTGAGTTGGTAAGTTTTAAATTAATAATAATAATAATTTGTTAAAATTTTAAGTTGGTATCATATTTACATATTTGGATGAAAAAAATGATATTTTGACTGATAAATGTGATTGAAGATGCGGTATGATGATGTGAATAAATAGTTTTACAAGTGTAATTTATTGAATATCCATTGTAACTTTCGTTTGATTTGAATTTTAATACGCTAATAAAGAAATGGAAACATAATAGATGACAGTTATATGAGTTAGAAACTTAAATATGCATTGACAAATTACAGGTAAATGATCATATGTTAAAATGAACTATTTATATGGAAATTGTGAAAAAAGGTGGATGTAAGCACATGATTTATACCTAGACTAGAATAAAGTAGACAAGTTGGCATGCCAATTAGGGAACTCTAAGGTACGAACAGCGTATTACTGATATTTTATATGCGCTAATGCACCAGATTTGATGTATGATAAACGTAAAGCATCGAGATATTGTTATATAGGCGCCGAGTTATTTACCATAAGGTTACATCAACAGTCAAGGCTACAAGAGTAGTCGTATCTCTTATGTCTTCCTAATTTTGGTCTAAGGTATTAATGGGCTAAAAGATAAATAAATTTTATAGAAAATCAAGATGGCAATCAGAATATGGCATGTAGCATCGTCTGACTCTACCACCATACGATAAGATGAAGGAGTGTTACATTTACTAGGATCAAAGCACAGTTTAGACGGTCTTAGGCCTATAAATTGTATTATATGAATTGCATGCCACATGCATATGCATTAAATTTATGCTGTTTTCCTCTAATTGGGACTCTTACCATTTGGATTCGACTCTTTAGGTAAAGTTCGAGTACTGAACTTTGTTCTTGAATGCTTACAACTTCATTTATAATCGTGTAACATCCTCGATCATCCATACATGCATTATCACATACATTTCATTTGAACATGTACATTTTACAAATGTCATTTACATGAAACACACGCATGCATGGGAATTTTAGCGTGAACATGTTCACGAAATAGACTTGTCATGGGTCGGTTTATTGTAATAGGAGCAAGTCGTACGTGTCTAGCTATAATTTAAATAAGAACACAAGATATTGAAAATGAAATTAAATAAAATGATTAAAATTGAAATAAATGCAAACGGAATCAAGCTAAACCGATCCTTCAATGATTCTGGTCCGGTTCTAGCCTGAAACCGATTTTAACCGGTCCGGTTCCAAACCGGAATGACCACCTCTACTTACAATATATATATAGAAAAGCTAAAGGTCAAATCTCTAGAATTAAAATCATTCATATTCAAATTACTAAGATCATGGAGCAAATCATGTCATGATCATAACAAATCAAAATCTAATCTCTAAATAAGGAACTAAAAAATATAAAATCAGT
>CATIWF010070988.1:0-35409 GCA_949630135.1 Balakata baccata
AATTTAAAATTAATTATTTGAGTCATATTCAAACCATTTTTCAATCAATATAATTATCCTCAATCATCTGATAATCAGATCATAGAGAGAAAAATATATAAAACAAATTTTACAAATCAAAAGATTCAAAATCATCAAAACCATACAATCCAATTGCACCTTAAATTAAAATTAATTTTAATAGGCACAAGGAGGCTCTGATACCAATGATGGATTTTGAGCATGTATCACAAACATGTTACACAGCAGAAAATAAAATTTTTCAAAATCCGAATCAAATGATTCTATTTATATCAATTAAAACTAATATAATCAAGGAAAATTCTTAAATTATACTTTTATAATTTCTTGATTTTTCTTCAACTTCTCAACTTGTTGGGTTATAGTAAACCATAACAATCCAATCTTGGATTATCTCTAACTATATCCACACGAAGATGAGAGAATGAAACCGCTAGGAATATGACTTCAACATACCTCAAAGTGCTAGCAATGATGTATATTCATTTGAGAATAAAATTAAACTCTTTAATATTATTGTTGTCTCCATAATTTTTTTTTCTTCTCCTAAAAATTTTTCTTTGTTTATTTTCTGTCTTTCGGGTCTTTTAGATCCAAAAAAAATAAAAAAACTAGATCAGAATTGAAGAGAGAAGAAAATGAAGAGTCATGAATCAGAATTGGTCAATTTATAAGGGAAATGGCACGTAGCAGCAGCCAGCTGGCCTGTTGGGCATGCCTTCCAGGCTAGCGGGCCCGTACGGGCATGTTAACTCCTCCAAGCAATTTTTTTCGGGCCCGTCAACTCCTCTAAGCAATTTTTTTCCACGATCTTATCGCAAACTGACTCAAAATAATTCTCTCATATTTTGGATCCATCCAAAGCCATTTTACTCAATTTTAACATCTCCAAAACGTGTGACCCATTAGGTTCCTAATTATGTTGGTCACTTAAATTATTAAATAATTTAAGCAAATAAAGAGCAATATCTAGCAACACATCATGATCCCCAATTGACCGGAAAAGTCAGTGGTTTGACTACAAACCTTTCTATAGACAATTTCTTTGCAGTTTATCCTTTCATTATTATATACCCCACTCGGTTTAGAGTATGGAAAATATGTCAACTCCCGCTATATTGACTACGTCACACCTAGCCCAAGTGATGTTACATCTTGTTCTTGGGACTCATTACTCTATTAGACATATCACTAAAGACCATCTTCAGGATATTTCCACTCTAGCCAAAGATTCCCAAATAATGATCCCGATAAGAGGCCGTGGGTATACTCTCCCTTTATCAGGAGCGATGAATCCTTTATTGGCTACCCAATTACCTTCGAATACCTCAAGCCGTACCAATCACCACCCTATAAGCGACCTCTATAAGGCAACAAAGAATGGAGTCAAAGCACAGAATCAGTATCCAAGATATCCTTGAGTATCTCAAGTCTAAGTATACTTGCCTCATTGCTATGATGAGACTATCATTGACATTTGGTTAGATAATCCATATGATCGTCTCACAGCTTGTCATCCAATGTACTGGACTACTCTTAGCAAGCATCCACATGTTAACTTTGAATATCTCATGTTCACAGCTTATGAGATCTACTACTTTATCCAATCAAGGAGTATAACATGTGCTAGTCTATCAGGATCAACAATGTCCTATCTTGTTGATCCTATGACTAGGGATAATTTAGATACTAACATAATTACATATGATAGGAATCTCATTATCATGATCCTATTATGATTTCCTTCATGCTATGTTTCATATCATGGACTTTCATTAATCAGTTTAATATCTATATTGATTCATATGCAAATGAATACTAATATAATGAAAAAATGTATTTATGAATGTAGAGTACAAAGCAGATTCCCACTTCCTCTTGTCGGCCATATCAGATAAATAAGTGACTACACAGTGTGTACTACTTTTACTATTTGTGTAATTATGTGTGTTAGTGTGCCTTCCTTCACCACCTCTATTAAATCTCTCATTAGACAAAAACCTTCCTCAGTTCGTGAATACTTTCAGTCTGCCTGACCAGTAAAGCTTATAAGGGCCTGAGGTATCTCCCCCAATAGCTAGCTTTTGGGGTGGACTCTAGGCCTCGACCCTGTGGGCCTCCCTTGGAAGGCCACTTGTGAAATCTTTTGGATTTCTTTGTCTTGCAAGAGCACTTTGAGTCTTTGCACTTAATCTGCCAAGCCTATTCCCTAGCCAACGACCTGCATATACGTGTAGAGACTACGACAGTCTATACATACCTTGATTGAGTCCCTTATTAATCTCAAAACTATTCTAGAGGATCAAAGCTTAATGTCCAGAGGATCAAAGTGTCAAAGATTGAAACTATATTACCCATTAGGTCAACACAATCAGAACTGATGCTCAATGCCCTGAGGGTCAATGCTTCTACCTATAACCGACAATCGGTATGCATTACAGCATCCAAGAGGTCAAGTGTATAATGTTAGAGCCGCTGAACAGTCAAACCACGTGATAACCATATTTATATCCATATAATCTAAAATTAGAAATTGTTGAAAATCAGATATATGTAATATTGGTATATACATTTTATGATATGAATGATCAACTATGGAGAAATAGAACCAGTATTAAGTTATACATATACCATGTGACTTACAAGTTAGAATGATTCATTTAGATGATACAAATATATATTATCATCAATGTCTACCATGAATTTCCATGCCATGAATTATTATGATATCATGTTATCATTTCTATACATTTGTATTACTAGGCTATGAGTAGATACACACAAGTTTTGGAGCCATTATCTAGTAGATGTAGCAGTTGGCAGCGGAGAAGTCCAAGCCTGTAATGCCCACTAATTAGAGCCTAGTTAAAATAAATGTGTAAGTGAGATATCTACAAATTTCGTGAAAGAAATTAGAAATAAAATTTAGTAAATGATCAAATTAGAAATTAAAATAAATTGAATTTGAAATGTTAACATTGTTAATTAGATTAAATTAGACCACATAATTAAATTTTAAAAAGACTAATAGGACTTGATTTATGTAAAAATATGAAAATAATAAAAATAATAGATAAATAAGTTAAAAAACAATAAATAAAAATAAGAAAATAAAAGAAAATAAAAAGAATGGTAGCAAAAAAAAAAAAGGAGATCAAAACCTGCACACAGGAGTAACTAGGTCTGGAAAATTCCATTTGGTCCCATAAATACCATTAAGTTTCTGAACATCTCTTCAACTTTCTCTCCACTCTTCTTCCTTCTCTCACTTAACAGCCTCTTTCTTCTCTCTCCTCTCTCAAGATTTAAATCAAAGTTCGCTCTAAACTAATTAGTTCTTAGTAAGTAATCTCTTCTCCATTGTTATTAGGTTGTTTAGAGTTATTAGGTTTTTGTTGTAGCAGCTTGTTTTGCTCCAATTTTGGTGACTATAGAGACTGATTTTGGAGATGTGTTAAGCACGCAAATTGTAGATTTATATCTTAGGTTTATAGATATATAATTAATTTTGCAACATTTGGTTTATAGAAAAAGATAAGTAAAATTTATTAAAACTGGTTCCTAACAAGGTATCAATGGGATGCCGCAACTTGTTGGCTTATTTTGATCATTTTAAGGGTAGAATTAATGGAAGCTCAAAATATAAAAGTTTTAACTCTATATGTTTTCTAGTTTTTCACCAAATTTCATGTAAATCCCTATTGTTTAGGCTGAATTATAATGAAATGAATCTTGACTGCACTTTGAGTGAGCTGCTTTCTTATACCTATACAGCCTTAGCCATTTCGTACTCAATTTTGAATTCTTAGACCAAACTAGGTAAATCCATAAACATAAAAGTTTTAGAGATATATCTTAGGTACATGCTAGTAAAAATATCACATTAAAATGTTATGTATTTTATGATTTATGATCAAAGGAAAGGACATTGGTCGGTTAGTTATCCTGTATTGGATCAATCACATTATTCCTATGAATTAAGGACTTTAGAGGCCAAATTCCTAAAAGTAGAAAACATGGAAAATGTTCCAAATTGTCTTCTTAAGTTCTCACAAAATTTTACAGTAATATAATATACACGTTGAAAGATATAAATTTAAAAAAAAAAGCATTTTAAAACTGCCTAAGAGCAGAAGAAAGGACAAAATTTGAAAATAAGAATCATACAGATTGGACGTATATAAGACAAGTTATAGGATCAAAAGTCCTAAAAGGTCATATTGTAACTTAGGTGAAATTTTAGTTGTTTATTTAAACCAAATTAAGAATAAGTATTCTAACATTATATTGATCAATTATATCTTCAAATTAGGTCCTCGACAAGTGGAGGAGCAATAAACTAGACAAGCTCCAGATTTTAGATTTTCGGAAAAGCTCCATTGAGATTTGTACATATATGCATTTTAGTTTGCTCTTATTGCATGTTTATGTGTTAATTGACTAATTTGCATACTTAAATAATGTATTAAAATATGAAAATGTGAAATGGTTATCAAAATGATAAGATTACATGTTAGGAAAAACAAATGGGTGAGAAATATATGTGGCGTGTAAAATATGATAAATAAGATGTTAAAGAGTTGTGATAAAATATTTGTAAAGTGTGTTGTGAACAGTGAATTCTTGCTACAATATGGTGTAATTGTTATAACATGCTAACTATATTAAAGATTAAATGGAATGAAATTAGTGCTTAAATAATGAAGTTACGTGTTATAGCATATCTAAAAATATGGATTAATAATTGATTGATAAAATATATAAAATTGGTTGTAAAAGGTTGTAAATGAGTGTTAAAGAGCATGAATGTGGAATATGTGTAGTATATTTTTCAATGTGGATTACTACAAGATTGATTAAATATGTAATAATTATTAACAGTTGGTTGTTGAATAATTCTAATAATAAAGAGCGAAGTTTGAAAGTGGTGTATGATATATGTATTTGACATGAATTGGAATAGAAAAAGTATTATTGATTATGGTTATATAATAAAGATTTATTGACTTTGATTGTATGAAAATTAATTAAAGTATGCTAACATTATTTAAATGGATATATATATAATGAAATTTCATTTGATTTCGTATCTTTAAATCATATTATCGTTATAAATATAAAGTAAACAACGATTGCGGCAAATTAATATATATATATATATAAATAAGAAATAAATAAGTAATAACCTTAATTGCCCATTTTTCTACCTGATGACTAACTTAGAATAGATGGTGCATAATTCAAGGAGATTATGGTACCGATATTGATACGATTTAGGGGCAGGATGCTGAGGTCCGTGAGCGCCCCTGACCTTAGTTAGACGAGGTTGTAGTAATATTCAGTTAAGGTGGTTGAGCTCGCACCCTTGACTTGAGATTTTAGCGAGTAGGGTGGCTGAAGCTCCGCGAGCACCTCTACTTCACACCCTGTATCCGAACAGTCCTGGAATGAGAGTTGGACTAATTAATTTTTAAAAAAATATGGAAGTTAATTAAAGGATATAATAATTAAATTAAAAGAAAAATGTATAATATAATATGAATTTAGTTATTTATTTGTATTTGACATGATATGAGTTGTAAGTATTTAATATAGTAAGTTAAATTAATAATTGGATTATATTATCATTGAAATTGATGACACTGCATACTGATATATTTATTCTCTTACAATATATGTTTGAATTACTATGACTCATATTATGAACTATCTGTCATGCTGTATCCTTACGACTGTATTTAAAACTTTAATATTTATATGGAACAGAATTTCAAGAAATTAAATTAAATTAATTTAGAGAAAATAATTAAATTAAAATGATATGTGGAAACTAATTGAATTAAAATGATCAATGAAGATTAATTATTAAATTACAATACTATGTGGAAATGTAATAAATGATCTAAAGACGAAGGTAAGAAAGGTGATAAAATGTGTTAATATGAGTTGAGTTGGCATGTTTAACCTTTATCTATTATATATACTTGGATATATATAATTTGTTTCATAATAAAATAAATGGATAAATAAATAAATAAATAAAATGATATAATAATGGAATACGAATTTTGTTTTATGAGACTAATATGTTATTTTCTAAATCATATATATGATTTATTTAATTTATGCCATAATATATTGTATCATGCATTTGTGTGACTGCATAGGAAAACTTAAATGCATATATGTATTACTAAACTAGAAATGGCTTAACATGAGTTTTTAGATAGTAGACTGTGAAGTTGATAGAGAAAGTATAAGCTCAAACTAGAGGAGACACGTCAGACCCAGTTTATGGGTCAAAGATATGTTATTTTTGTATTTTATTCACGATCATGCATATGGGTTTAATAGACATGTTTTGTATATCGTTAAAATATATGTTATATTTTGATAATGTATATAGAAAAATAATTGGGTGTAAGGTTTGGTAAGCCACACACTGTTAATTTTGGTATTTATGATCACATATAATATATTTATATAAGAAGATGCTATAATTAGGATAATTGAATTCATATGTCTATTTGGTTATGAATTAATAATTTAAGTTATTAAATGAAAATTTTTAATTTGGACCGGTTTTATTTAGTTCATCTGTGACATTCTGATTATTTAATGGGATTATTCCTATTATATAGGTGGAGTGTTACAAAGCCCAGACAGAGGAGACCGTGTAAACTTGGTTTTGGGTCGGAATCATTCTTACATGCATTTGATTTATCATTTATAAAAAAAATAATAATACTTATAATAAAAGGGATTGTAATTAATTATGTTTCTCATTATAAGATCATATAATATTGATTTGTCTAGTCATAATCGAGATGCATGAATTGGGGGCTATTAAGCCCAAATAAATATATAATCGTTATCTAATAGGTAATTGAGGCTAGGATCACCTTGAGGTGATATATGTCAACTAGGCAGATATACATGTTAAATCAAATAAGGTGGCTAAGTATAGTAACATGATAAAAAGTTTTAACTTTAACAAGTTTTGATCACCCAATTTGGTAATACTCCCATATTATGATGGATATATTTCTATTATAAGAGAGGGTGTAACACAATTGGCTTTAGTTCAAGTGAAAGTTTGTTAGAAAAAAAAAATGCTCTAAAAGCAATAACCTTTAGCACTCATTATACACTTTATTTATATATGAATAAAAGTCATTTTTCATTAATTGATGTTCATTTACTTTATGAATTAATATAAATCATTAAATTATTTAATGAAGTTCTGATAGAAAACATAACATGAAGGAAAACATGATGGGATCATGATTTTGATATTCCTATCATGTATAATTATATTAGTATCTAAATCATTCCTAGTCATAGGATCAACAAGACATGATATTATTAATTCGGATAGACTATACATGTTATAATCCATGATTAGATCAAGCACTAGATCTTATAAGCTATAAATATGAGATATTTAGAGTTAACATATGGATGCTTGCTAAGAGTAGTCAAGTATATTGGATGACCTACTATGAGACAATTATATGGATTATCTACTCAAATGTCAATGATAATCTCATCATAGCAATGATACAAATATCCTTAGACTTGAGGTACTTAAGGATATCTTTGATATTGATTCTATGCTTTGATTTCATTCCTTATTGCCTTACAGAGGTCTATCATAAGATGGTGATTGGGTACAGATTGAGGTATTTGAAGGTAATTGGGTAGCCAATAGAGGAGTCACCACTCCTAATAGAGACCCATGACCTCTTGTCAGGATCTTTACTCAAGAATCTCTAGCTAGAGTGGAAATGTCATGAGGATGGTAAAAAATGATGTCTAATAGAGTAATGAGTCTTAATAACAAGATCTAATATCATTTAGGCTTAAGTGTGATATAGTTAGTCTAACGGAAGCTGACACTAAGTTCATGCTCTGAATTGAGTGGTGTATAGAATGGTAAAAGGACAAATTACACAGATTATTATCTATGAAAAGGACATAGTCAAACCACTGACATCAATTGGAGGTCATAATGTGTTGCTAGATACCACTTATGACTTGCTTGAGATCAAGTTTTGATCTCGGTAGCCAACATAATCGGGAAACTAAAGGGTCACACACTTTGAAGGTGTGAAGAAGGAGTAAAATAGTCTTAGATAGGATTCAAAATAGGAGAAAGATTTGGGGCCGAATGAAATGTTTCACAGGCACAAAGTCATCGGAGGACTACGGGTTGGCAGATTGCAAGCAGCAGCCTATCTATTCCCCCCTCCCCACGCAGCTCTAAAATCCCTAATTTTATGGTTTTTTTTATTATTTTTGAGTGGTTTTTGGGTATGATTGAGACTTTAAACCCTAAGGTGTTTTGGAAACACATACATAAACTATTTTACATTAGACAATTAATTAACCTACATAGAATTGAAAAGTTAATTCTCCATACACACTCTCTTAAGAACATATCACCTTGCTAGCATAAAGTGATTATTCTAGCAATTACCTTTGAGGTTTTCATCTTCGTTTCTTCACGTGGATTAATATTAAAGGTGATCCTTTGTGACAACCCGATAAGAAGAAAAGAAGGAACAAATCAAAGAACTTAAAGGTAATTATCTTCAAACTATGTTTGGTTAATTAATTTTGATGGCATAAGTTGTATTCTTTGATTCAGGTTTTGAAAATTTTTATTTTTTCTTCATTTTTCTATATATGATACATATTTAAAACCCATCACATTCCTCCTATTATTTTAGTTTTACTTTATTAATTTTTAGGGGAATACTCTATGCTTATGTAAGGGTGCCCCTAGCATACCCATATCATGTAACACCCTTCCATATAGTATACTAAACCACTATACAAGAGAGTGCTACTGCATACTTCCTATCAAATTCTATCAAATTACTCCTTTTTAATATTAACTAGTTAAAAATATCGCATTACCATACATCCGTTTGATCATAATAGCACACAATTGTATAAATAAATATCATGCATCCAAGCTTACATAATAAACCATAATCTTAGAGTCTGTAAACGAGGGCTAAAAGCGCCCAACATGAAACAATCTTATAAAATCTCAAATCCATAAGTTCATAATTCAAAATCCATATTAAAACAAATTTCCAATTATCCCAAATGTATGAATCATGTAAAATGCATAAATTTATGAGCTAACTCTAAATCTTGGTGCTCTAACTGGCTCGGCTTCTCTATGTCAACTCTTCCTACGACTTCGAACCTATATGCAGAAAACCCACACGCTAAGCTATCCAAGCTTAGTTGTACATATAATAATATAAATTATATCATACATGCCATAAAATTCAATTCATATAATCACAGTCATGTTATCATGTGAATCCATCCATTGAACCATAACAATAACGTACCTAGCAAGTAGAAGCCATTTCCTATAATCATAATCATTGTACAACAATTTTCCTTTTTTCATTTATTCATTTAAGTTGCCCGAATACTCAATACTAGACTATTAGATACGGGTTGTGAATAGGGGCACTCTCAGAGCTGAACCAACCTACTCACCTTACCATGACTATCTGAATTTATTTCTGAGTCAAGTAAGCTCTCAGAGCTGAAGTCAATTTGACTAGAAAATAAATAATTGCTAGTATAATGGGTCAAGGGTGCTCTCGGAGCTATAGCCTCCTTGCTCGAAAATAACATATGAAATAAATCTATGGTACCGTAACCACCGTTAATAGCATGTCGTCTATCTTATAGTCAGTCCAAGTACGAGTAAGGGCATTAAGGTCTTTTCCTTTATTCACATGAATAATACCCCATGATCAAAAATAGCATTTCCATGATATTGCATAGCAATATATCACATCATAGTCCATGTATCATCATATACATCCATTTATCTCATATCATGTCATAGCATATAAGACATAATATTCTTATCATCATATCCAATTTAATTATCACATAACTATGTTTTCCCCATTTTATATCATGGTAGACAAGGTATACATTTCCATATTATCATATTCAGTATTGTATACTTGCATACAAGTATATCTATATTTTGGCACACTGCGGCATTGGTACTGCTGGCCACACCCATTGCGGGGCTGTACAGGCCTAGGGTCGTGTTAGTCTCAACCGAGACACCACTCTTCCAACTAGGAGAGACCTAACACTAGCAATGTGAAAACTACTATCTCCAATTCTCTTGATTTAAAAGGCACAACAAAATTTCCAGAACATTACAGATCATTTAAACAAACCATTTCATCATAATATACCATGTTCCATTTAATTCATATTATACCAATTTAATATGAAAATCATGAATAATACATGTCTGACATAACATCCAACATATCTATACACTAGCAAACATGCAGTCAAAAAGTAAATAAACACATTATATGTACAAAACTCTAACAATGGAGCCGAAAACCCTCACTCTAACATTTCTCTTGCATTCTGAAGTCCGTTCCCGCCTTCTATTATGTTCCCTAGTATCAAACATATGAGCTAAGTGTCATAAACTGTTCTATACATACTGTTCTTAAGGGAACCATATTGAAACATTGGAAAAACCCTAACTTTTATGATAATAATCGATTAAAATCCCATCAAGAATGGTAGGAGATTGAAATACTTACTGAACCACTTCTGGAATAATAAGAACATAGATGGAGAACTCGATTCCTAGGGCTGTTCAAAAAGTATTCTTGAGAAAAACACCAAAAACCCTTGTTTAATCTTTGATAAAACCAAACTCAATTGTGTTTTCTTGTGTTTAAATAAGAGAAAATCAATGGAGAGTGAAAGAGGGGTTTTTTGGTCATGCTCTAGTGTGTGGGGGTGGCTAGGGCTCTAATGAATACGAAAAAGGGCGTAAAAATGCATACTTATAATGTGAAGTCTAGAGATGAATCCCGACTGAGAAACCTAATATTGCAAGCGGGATACCTCTCTCGACCGTGATAGTTTATTCCCAAGCGAAATACTGTCATGAAAAACTTTTTATTCTAATAAGTCAATTAGATCCATTAATTCTAGGCCCTAAATTGTGGGCGTTATATATTCATAATGAATAGTGAAGTAGATAAAGTGAGTGTGTTTCGCTCCATCTTACTATTCTTGCTAACTGCCAGCTTTAACTCACTCCCTTTTTCTTTGTTTTTTGTTTTTTCTTTCAAAATTGTATTTTCTTTTTTCTTTGCTTTTTTTTTTCAAAGGAGTTAATATACTAGCCAATTAGCATATTCTCTAAAACCAAACAAAATTATTATTATTATTATTATTATTATTATTATTATTATTATTATTATTATTATATGCCAAAGGCAAAATATAGCCACAATGATTAATTCCTAAACATAAATATACAACTCCTATTAAGGTTATCCTAAATTATATCAAGCATATACAATCCCAACTCAAAATCGTTTAGCATACTTTCATCAATCTATTTGTGGAAAAACTAAAGAACAAAACCAAACTTATAAATGTTAAGTACACAACATGCAAATTTCACACACAAATGCAAATAATTATTTTTTCAATAAAAACACACACCCAAGAAAATTAATTATCTCCCTAAACTTAAGTCTAACATTATCCTCAATGTCACAAGAGAACAACAAAGTAAAATAAAAGAAGAGAAAACAGAGTACTCCACTAGGATAAGGCAGGTCACTAGTCAGGTGGAGGAAAATGGGCAAAATATTGCTACATTGTAACACCACTTCACCCTATTGTATAATGACAGAATCGGAAGGTGCTGCGTGCCATATTCTGATTTTCCATAACTAAATCAACGATCAAGTCATAATTATCTAAGTAATATATATAATTATTTTACTAGTTAACCTAATTTTATGAGTTTCTATTATTACCTATTACTGTCAATTTTATTGAAAACTCGATATAGTGCCATCTATTTTATCAACTTTTCCATAATGCTTGTTGAGAAAAAACCTATGGACATAATATACTTTCAATAGTTAAATCTCAATCAAATCTCAATTCATATCAAACCTTAAAACCATTTCAAGACATATGTGGCTTGTATTAACTTAATCAATTATCAAATATTAATAAAACTTATATGAAAAAACTCTTTGCTATACTTTTTAAAACTCATGCATATTATGATAAAAGCACAAATTAAAGTTTATGCTCAATTTTTATACTCCAATTTGTAGATAATTTATATCTTTTAATTTTTCTTAATATTTACAAGGCTAAAATATATTTACACACAAAATAAATTGCCAAAAGTAAAGAAAGGACAAGATGCAAAACCAACCAAAACAAAATATTCAATTTGTTGTTGTTCCTCTGTGGTGATACTCTAGATACTTTCTAACAAGCTTTATCTACAAGATTCTATTTTACTATTTATAGATATCCTACTCTTTTAGCTTTTTAGTTATATGTTAGATAAGAAGACTCTCGAATATTGCATATTTCTTAGTAGTGCATGCTTTTGATAAGATAATTTAAGATAATAAAATGCACAAAAATAAATTTAGCATATAATACATTATTAACACAATAAATGTACGAAATAATAAAATTAGGCTTAAGTCATATCCAGCTCCCTGAAAATATTTGTTTTCACTATTTAGCCTCCTACAGCAATTTGTGATCCAGTTAACCACCTGAAGTCTTTTTTTGGTCAACTTTGCCGCCTATCCAATTTATAAAATCGAACATATGGCCCCCTAATGCTGACATGGAAAGGAAAAATATTTGACTTGGTCAATGGTGCCATATTAGCTGCCATGTTAGTAACAATGGACCATATGTTCGGTTGTACGAATTAGACATGTGGCAAAATGAAACAAATATGGAGTTCAGGTGGCTAAATGGAACAAAAATTGCTATAGGGTGGCTAAATGGCAGAAATGAACATTTTCAAGGGGTTGAGTATAACTTAAGCTATAAAATTATAAACAAATATAAGATTCAATATATAATATTTATTGGCGATAGCAGTTATCATTTGTATAGCAAACATTTATTCAAAGATTAACCTATATTGATTTTAATTTAATATAATATCGATAATACTTTAGACCAAAATTAGGAAGACACAAGGAATTTGACTGCTTTTGCAACCTATCAGTAAACAACTCTGCTCCTACATATATCGCTCTGATGCATCTATTGTATAGCCAGTTGGGCATCATTATATACTGGATCTTTGGGCTGGGGTTGCTCCTCCTCTTCCAACTTTGCCATCCACCTAATACCATCGCTTTCTCTACTAGCGAGATCTGCTCTCTACAAAGCACCACTATCAATATATCCCAAGCTCAGCAAAAGTGTTAAAGTAGAAGTTGTTGTTGGATCAAATCTATAAATTTTTTTTAGCAAATGTAGCAACAATATGTCCTAACCCGATCGCAAATGAATGATGCCTAAAAGTGTAGTTCACGTGCTTAAAAATGAATACTAGAGTGCAAACTCTAGTCCCAAATGATATACACCATAGCAAAATAACTCAAATTTTGACACTACGTTACCTTATGTTTTCCCAAACATAGCATGACAAATGAATTTATGCAAGACACATATGCAAGGGTCTGAAAAGCTTGAAAGGGATGCATTCCTTAGATTAAAATCATGATTTCCAGTCAACAAGTGCCATGCATGATTAGTATCAAAATCATCGGGTACATCCCTAGATCCATGTAAAACCCAGAAAATAGGACTTGGAAGTTAATATGGTATACAGGGAATAATTAAAGTTTAATCAGAAAAGAAATTTAATAAATGAAAAAATTTTTAATTTGAATTCAAAATAAAATAATTAGAAAGTTCAAAGTTCAAAGTTCAAAGAATAAAGGAAAAAGAATTTAAGTTTAATATATTATAAAAAGAAAATAATATTATATTAATATATATATAAAGTCAAAAGTTGTGCATGCCTAATGAAACAAGATGGAATACACGTGCTTTAAAGGTTAGAATTTAGCACTCCTAAGTTAACTTTAAAATGCAATGTTTTGTTGCTCTACAAACCCTATACACTGCCATATATACTTTCGCCCCATTTCCCATCTAGGAGTGTAAATGAGTTAAACTATTTGTAAACTATTCGAGCTCGGCTCGTAAAATATTCGAATTCTATTCGAAGTTAATGAGTCAATCTCAAGCTCGAATGGCTCGAGTTTGAGTTTCATAATACCCAGTTTGAGTTTCATAATACCCAGTTCGAGCTACTCGTGAGTTTAATTGAACTTGACTATTTTTATTATTTATTAAATTAAATTTATACCCTCATTGTATAAATACCTCTAGAAACCCTAAATCTCTTATTGAGCTCCTAAATCCAAACTCTCCAAAGCTGCTTCTCTTTCTTTAGCTATCGCTACAATCCAAGCTGAGCTCTTCTCTTCTCCGGTCATCAGCCATCAATGCCAATTGCCATTGTCAAGTTGTTTGACTTGAGAGTTAACAACTCGACATCCTTTTTCCTCTTCTATTTACTCGAGTTGAGAGGTACATGCACTGTTTATTTTGTTCGGGATTGTACACTAGGAAGTCTTTGGAATGAAAGATCTAGCTTGTTTTTACATGCACTGGTTATTCACTCATTTCAAAATTTCCCACATATTTAACCACTCACTCGTTTGGAAATTTTTCATAAGAACATGAAGAGAAGGAGAAATTTTATTGGAAGAATAATCTAGCTGGGTTAGTGAAATTTTGAGTTGTTTTGCTTTCATATTTAGTTATAGTTTTGAAATAAAGACTCCACTTTTTCCTTTTTTTGGAGGGTTTTCGGTAGATGTCTCCAATTAGTTAAGATTCTTTGTAATACCTTTTTTTCATCTTTTTTTTTTTGGGCTCATTTTGGTTTTTAGGAGAAGAAAAGGGAAAAGATTAGCACATTTGATTAGTGACTTAATGTTCATGTTGGCCTTTATTCTTTTAGATCCTTTAAACAAGATAGTAGATATGGGAGATGAGGTTGAGTTTAAGTAGGCTCTGATTATTGTGATGCAAGTAATATATTAATTTAAGTAGGTTGTGATTGCTAATCGTGCTTGTATTAGATTTTTATTTTTAAACTGCAAATTTTTTTTTTTTAAAAAGTTCATTCAATTTGTTTATAAATTGTAAATTCTCTTATATGATATAATTAATAAAAAAAATGTAGAAATGAATTTTAGGTTTGTTTTTAGTTTTCTTAAAAATACTTTTGGTCTCTACTAATGGGGTTTTAAACAAACAATGCTCATTCATACTATGTTTTCCTGTAGCAATCAAATACTCTATTTTTGTCTTTCATTTTCACTTTATTCCTCATAAAACCAATAGTAGTAGTAGTAGTAGTTGTTGTTGTATTACATGGCATGACATAAGACTTTGGGTCATTTGAAACTTTGATTTCATTGCTAGATAGAGATTCGTTATTATTGTGTATCAGCAGTTCTGAGTGGGGGAAATTCATAATGGAGCACAGCTACTGGTTCCCTTGCTCTGGTTATTTGCATTGTACAACTCTATTTTTATTGTTCCAACTTCCTAAAGCTCCGCTATCAGTTTGGTATAGGCATATATAACACAAAAATAAGTATTTTTCCTGAATTTATCAATTACCCTTTTGGTATAGGCATGATTTCTTTTAACAGGTTTGGAAAAAACCATTCTTGAAACCTTGTTAGCAAGAGTTTTGATTATTATTTTTTATTTGTGCAAAAAATTTGCATGAGGTGATTTTGGATGAGCTCTTGATCTGCATAATAAAAATATTCCATAAAGTACTTGCTTGTTTACTTATTAAGAGAAAATAAAATCCAAGCTTCTTTATCAATTAAGCAAGAGTTGAAGTTTTTATGTTTGGTTGTGAAGGAAATGCGGTTAAAAAGGTTCAATTGAGTGAGTGGTATGGAACTTTCAAGTTGATTCAAAATGCCCAAAAAGAGACCTTCAAGGACCAGTGTGGAGGTAGAAGAAGCCACTATTGCAGAATCTACAAACCTTCTTCAACGTCAAAGAAATCTAGTAGTCAAAGCGATGACATCTTCACAGGAAAGAAGAGAATGAATATGATAAACCAATCCATAATTATGGATATTATTCTAGTTGATTTATTTTTATTGTAGATATTTTTCTAATTGCTAAAAATATTCTAATAATAATTATTATTATTAGAGTAGAGTTTAATCGAATAGAGTAGATTTCGACTCAAGTTGAGCTAAGCGAGTAAACTATTTATTAAATTTTTTAATTAATTTGAGTTTTATTGAGTTGAGCTCGTGTAGCTCGAATATTTTTCGAATTGAATTTCAATCAATTAAATAAAAGCCCGATCAAGTTCAAGTCGAGTTTAAATTTCGAGTTTTTTAATCGAGTCGATTTTGAGCTTCGATTTTTTTAATAGAGTCGAACTCAAACCTGACACTGTATCAACTAGACTCAACTGGATTACACCCCTATTCCCAATGTAGAAAATGTTTTTCCTCTAGACTTTCTATCTTTTTTTTCTCCTCCGTAGATACACTTTATCAAACAAAGAACAAGCTATATCAATATTGGATTTTAATTTACAGTACACCATTCTCACTCATTTAATAATAAGTAATTGATTTCTCTTCATCCTTTAAGATTTTCACAGTGGGTTTGGTTAACACAGATTTAGGGTTCTTGATTTTAAGAACACAATAGGATTCTAATTTATGGTTTATATATTTCGTGTTAGGGGAAATACATTTGGTGGACGCGACCACCATACCAAATAAGGTTTTTGTGATTTTATAGACGAGATCTGTGCATATACTCATAATTATTCGAATATTATTGCTATTATTGTTTGATTTACTTTGTGTGAATTATTGACTTTATGATTTTATGAATTTAAAGATGGAAATTAAGGAATTTTTTTTTCTGCGTTGTTGGTTGTTGGTTGTTGGAATTAAATTTCAGAAAATTTTTATATGAGACTAGATTTATGACACTAGAAAATTTGGACTGAACTTATCCTTGAACACTGGAAATATTGGGGAACACGAAGAATAATTGCCTATCGTAAATTGGGACCAAATGTGATATTATGCATGGACACAGGTGTGCTGAGACAACACGCCGCATGTGGGATATTATATTTCTTACTATTATTAAAATATTGAATAAAAGAACAGTAATATAGCTGAGTAAATCATGCTCATATAAGGCCTATATGCATGTGAATGTGATCATAATCATATTTCTTGATAATCACGAGCAGACATTGATTTGATTTTTTTTATTTTTATTCATTTTCAATTCTTTTTGGGTTTCAATATATATTTTGTCTCTTTATATAATTAATCAGGGCAAATTTTATGGTTGAAACACTGCCAAATATTTACTCGATTACATGACAACTTGCCCATTGTCACCTCAAATATTTGTTTCCTCTGTATTATTTATGTCATGTCAACGTACTCCAGTATTATGACTCTCTACTGTTGGATACGAATATATGGGATAATTGAACAAGATTAGTTGAAAAAATAATAGTAATTGAATGAGTTATACTGTGATTATATATACTTTACGTATGAAATGTAATGAATCTTTAATTGACACAGATCATGTAAAAATGTAGACTGTAAAAATGACATGAGTCATAATAGATATGTATGGATGTAAGTCACATGATTCATGATTTATATGTTAAATATACATGTGGTAGAGGTCTACATGTTTATTGGAGTTAGTTATATGATTGTGGTGCATGGGTTTTGTCATGAAAGTTATATGGTTTATATTCAGAATTTCGAAAAGGTTCATGACATGAGTTGAATAACCAGACTAAAAATGTATACGCTCATTTCTCTATATAAGAACTAGTTTATGATAGATAATATGTCATTGAGGGATTACGATACCGTAGGCTATCTAGTTATATTACTATTTGAGGTTTTGGTGGCTTAGGACTAGAAAAAGGGCACACTCAACCCTTTTGCTAGCATTCTTTAATTTTTACAGTCAAGGTAGCTTATGCCAAGAGAGGTGCCCTTAACTATAATCAGAACTTGATAATCAGTTAGTAAGGGGCTGAGCCTAAGAAAGGGTGCCCCTACTTTACAACCCACATCCGAATAGTCTAAGTTTAGAGTTTTGGGATATTAAAGGAAATAAAAGAAAACAAAAACCAATTAAATATTACACAAAATAAGGAAATAGAATACATGTCATTAGATGAAGAGATTACATGGATATGGATTATGAAATTAGGTACCATGTATTATTTATGGCTTCTGCCTACCAAGTACACAGCCTACCAAGTACACAGCCTTGCTGTGATTATATTATGAGTGGTGAGATCATGATGATAAAATGAGTATATTTATGAAAATAATTGCAAATGACGTGAATGACATGTTATATAAGTAAATTTATGCAAGAATTTTTATGATTATATGTACCACTAAACTTTTAGTAGCTTAGCATGTGGCTTTCCTGCATGTAGGTTGGAGCCACTAGATAGCAGAGTTAACGAGAAGAGAAGACAAGCTTGTTAGAGAAGTCAGAGTCTACTCATGCATTTTTTTTAGTTATACTCATTCATTTGGAATATCTAGACAGTTATTAAATTAGTTTTATTTGATTACTTATTTTAAATGGACTTTATATAAGGATGTAATAAGTGGACAAGTGTTAGCCCAGGACTCAGTAATCAGTTATTTTAATTAAGGATGCGAACTAGTAATCAATTACATGATATGTGTATATGATATGATATGCATACTTATTATGATTAAGTTAAGTAAGATCAGACAATTTTTAATTTGAATATAAAATAATAATGTTTAATTAGACATAGTTGGGTAGCACCCTCCTTCGTAATAGTTTTAGTCTGCTTTATGGGAGGGTGTTACAGTCCATCTATAAAGAATCCAAATATTTTTATTAATGACTCTCAAATTTACAACATACTCAATACCTCTCAAGCGAAATTTTACTTTAGTGCAAGAATCATTAATTATCGTAGTAGTTTAAAACTCAAGAACCATCTCCTGATAGCTAAGGTTTGAGATAAAAATGAAATCTAACAATCCTATTTTTAATGCATAAGATTGCACATTACTTAGACTATTCAACTCTCTCAATATATCAAAATCTAGAAATCTAGGTGTTATGAAAGTCTGTTTAAACAAATCCATGCATCTATTACTTTCCTCCTCAGAGAAAATAAGAAAAGGAATGTTAGATCTAGAGGAAATGTCCACTACTAGGTTGCGTCTGCTTGCTTCAGTCTCCTCTCTTCCTCCTCGCATGTGTGGTGATGTGCCATGAGGATATGTGAGGTTTTTCATTCTAGCCATGGTGGGAGCATTGCAAAACACCCAAAAAAAAAAGTGATAAAAACACAAGAGGATGGCATGGATTAGAGTGGGGACGTGACTAATGTGTGAAATTTGAGTAAAAAGATATTTTGATGTGCAATTTGAAGGGTTTGCAAAGGTTAAGGTTCATGCTACTATGAATTTAGGGAAAAATTGAAGGAGATAAGAAAACGAGCACGAGATCGAGGAGAGAGAAAAATAAAAGGGAAGGTGAGAGCACAAACCTGTCACGTGTGTGATTGAAATGAGCATGCTAAATATACATTCATGTGCAAATATGTGGTGTGCTAGTGTGCAGGTTATGGAGGCGCTACATGTTGGTGTGTAGGTTGGGCATTCTACTGTGCTGCTGTTGGAGTGGCATGCATACTAGACAGGTGTGCTGCTATGAGGATAGGTATGCTGGGCAGATAGCCATGCGAGATAGGCATGCTACTACACTTGGTGGGGCATGCAAAACTACGCGCACATGACAAGAATTGCTGCTAGCTTATTGATGCAAGAATTAGCATGGCGCACCTGTGCTGGGTCATACGCTCGTGACAAGCTCTCAACCACTAGATTGTGGGTAGTTTGTGCACACTCGTGTCATGCAATATGCTCTTATTATATTTTTCTGCAATTTTCTCCCTTGTTTGCTCTATCAGTACTTCTTAGAGATAAAAAGGGAATTAAACTCTAAACCACAACTAAAATAGAAGAACAAAATTAAAACTTAAAATTTTCTAAACTTAAAATTAAAATTAAAGAAATTAAACTTAAATTAAAATATGCAAAAATTAAATATCGGTTGCCTCCTACAAAGCACCATAGTTAAAGTCTAGGCAAGACTTTACTGAATTTGTTTTCAAGGAAGGCTTGAATCCACCTCTTATTTGTCATCCATCCTTGCATAACCAACTGAATCATCCAACTTTTTCCTCAACTTCTACAATTTAAAACCATTAGTAGTTTTCATAATTATCAGAAGATAATCATTTGCACTAGGAGAAAAAGAAATCGAAGGATTTTCAAATATTTTAAGTTTGATAGTCAATCTTAAGAATATCATGTGTAATTTTCCACTTTTGACATTAATGATAGTCTAAATAATGGCCATAAAAGGATGGCTAAGAAGGATTACATGGGATCATTATGCATGTCAATTACCATGAAATCTACTAGTATAATCAACTTACCAATTTTTACCTATAGATCCTCATCCATACCTCTCAAACTCCTAAATGTCTCATCTACTAGTTGTAGGCACACCTTAGTACATTGTAATTAACCTTTCCTAAGCTATTTATAGACTAAATATGGCATTAGTTTAATAGTGGCCCCCAAATCTAACATGGCCTTTGCTTCCTTTTTTCCTACCATAATATCCACCATGAAACTCTCGTGGTCTTGCATCTTTTTAAGTAGCTTTTGCCCAACAAATTTGTAACATGATTCAGGTACCAAAATCTCCTCTTTATCACCCATCCTCTTCTTGGTTAACAATAACTCTTTGAAAAACCTTGCATATAAGGGCATTTTCTTGATGACATCAAGAAAAAAGTAAGTTAATATCAATTTTTGAAAGCATAGCTCAGAATATTTCTTAACCTATTTATGCCCCCTAAGTCGATTAGGGAAGGGTATAAGATGTCTATAAGGCTCAAGTGCCTTGTGTGATTTAGGCTCTTGAATGTCCTCCTTTCCTTCCTTCTTAACACAAATAGCTCTATTTGTCACCTCTTCAGCTATGCTTGAAACAGAAAAATTAACTAAGTCAAATTCACATTCAAACTCATAACTAGAAATCTTACTATAGTCAAGCACTATACTAGATTTTGCTTGCTCAATCTGACTTGGTAGTTTTCCTTTCCTATTCTCCTAGACCGCATCAGCAATCTGGCCAATTTGTATATCTAGCCTTTTGAATGACGCCTAAATTGAGTCAATTCTTCTATCTGTCCTTTCATGCTTATCTTGAATGGTAGGCATAAAGTTTTGCAATGTTTCCTCTAAAAATGGCTTCTTGGGTGTATTAGGAGGTCTTGATTGGTTCTGATTAGGGTAAACAGGCAAATTCTAATGCACGTTGTGATCTAGGTTCCTCCAAGAGAAGTTAGGATGATTTCTCCAACCAGGGTTATAAGTATTGGAGTATAGATTATTTTGTTGCCTAGGTTGGAAAGAATTTATCATATTTACTTGTTTCATATCATCACCTATAAAAGAATTAGAAGATGGACAAGTATTCTGCCTATAAACATTACAAATATGACATACCTCATTGATCGGTGCATTCCTCATATTGACAAGCATTCTGACATGCTTTGTCAACTCTGCTATCTAAGTCATCAGCTCATTTCCACCAAATACTTCATTTACAGTGGCTCTTCTCCCTCTCACACTCTTCTGTTGAGAGTTAGTACCCAACATTTCAAATATATTATAAACCTCTGCTATAATCCTTTCTCCCATAGCTCCCCAGCTGCATTGTCGACCATGTACTGATATTGCTGGGTCAAGCCATCATAGAACGCCTGATTAGTAACTGGAAGAGAATATCCATAGTAGTGGACATTGCAATAACAACATCTTGAATCTATCCTATGCCTCATGGAATGTCTTAGAGTCTTTATAGTAAAAACTTGAATTTTAGCTCTCAATTCCTTAGTCTTTTAGAGGGAATAGAACTTGCTCATGAATATTTGATACTCCTTATTCTAACTAAGCAATGAATTTGGTGACAATGTCATTAGCCATGGCTTTGTATCTTTCAGAGTGTAATGGAAGCACCTTATCCTTAATTGATCTTATTCTAGTCTGTTCAGAGGAAACATACCAAATGTTGCATAGAACTCATGAATGAAGATGAGAAGGTCTTCATTAAGCAATCCATAAAAGGAAGGAAACATAGTAAGATGTATGTCTTTTGGCTCATAATTTATTATTGCCTCCCCAAGGGCTATGCATGAGGTGTTATTGCAAATTACTGGTTTGGCATAGTCCATCATGGTCAATTACCTCTATGTCCTTCATAGTCCTCATAGTCTTCCATCTCTTCTTATGTCTGTTCCAATTCCTCCTTTTCTATTACAAGTTAAGGCAGTTCCACTTTTTCCTCACAAGACACTTTTGCTCATTGAACTAATGATCTCAACTCATATGGCCTTTTTGTGATCAACAGATTTAGCAAGCCTGCTAGCACATGACATGAACATAAAATCAGCCAAAAAATAAAACTAAAAACTAAAATGCTAAACTAGAATAAAAATAAAAATAAACGTGCATAAGACAAAGCAATTATAAAAATCATGTTGACAATCTAATTTAACTAAGAATCTAATCAACTGTTCCCCAGTAACAGTGCCAAAAACTTGATGAACTCAAATTAGTTATGCACAAGTGCACATATCAATTGCAATACCAGCAAGTCACCCCTGAGGTCGATCTCACAAGGAACAGTTAGGCTTAGATTCTAAATCAATTAAAATTATCAATAAACACATAAAAAATAAATTTCTAAACACTCTAACCACATTTGGATTATTTGATTAATTAAACTAAAACTAAAATTAAATTAAAAGCAATTAAACAATTGAATTAAACCAATAGAGATAAGCATGTTACATCCTCCAATTCTGTATTTCCCCTCAATTAATTAAGCTCTAATGAATTCAGATTTTTAGCTCTCCCTTTTAGCACCAATTAATCACTCTCATGACTTAACTAGTGTTCAATCCAATTTTTAAATTAATTACAGGTGATTTGCCTAATAATTAAACCCTAATATTTTATTCTTAATTTAATAACTGTTGATTAGATAATTATCAAGCATATAAATTAATAAAGCTCAATTGAAAATGAAAAGTAATCTTAAATTCATTCTATAGAAATATGAAGGTCAATAAAAAATTGGGTTCCACTTATTAGGATTACATGAATATCACATATACAAGAGCATAGTGGAAATTTAAATTTTTTTAATCCAGTTACAATGGAATAACCTATGTAGTCTTAACCAATTAACCATATATTGAGGGTTTGAAGAAGATTACCTTTAATATCAAAGACTTGAAATGTTCATTCACCTTACTAGGTTGTCGCAAATCACAATAATCCTTTGTTGGATTACCTCTAATAGAAGTCCAAGCGAAGGGAGAAGGAAGGAAACCTCTTAGGGAATGAGTGGGCACTAGTAAGAGAGAATTGACCTTGTGATAGGAGAATGATTTAACTTTTAATTATGATGTTTACATCACACTCTTTATGCCAGAAAAGGGACTATTTATAGTCCTTGAGCATTTAGGGTTTGGAACCCTCGTTCATGGAATCCCAATTTGATTAGGTTTCCAAATATGAAGTAGGTCCCGATCAAGAAACACATTTCCTGTTCGGGAGATGCCTAAATCACGCTGTTCCTGGTCCTGACATCCCATGTCCTAACCACGACATAGTGCAATTTTAGTTAAGTGGTGTTTCTCGATCATGAGCTAGACTTTCCTGCTCGTGACTTTGTGTATTCCCGAGCGAGAAGCTATTTGGACTAATCTTTCTCTCTCTATTTTTGGATCCAATCCAAAGGCCCATTTTGCTTCCCTTGCACGCCTTTAATGCGAGTGACCCATTAGATTCTCAATTATGTTGGCCATTCAGAATACTTAATCTCAAGCAAGTCATGAGCAGTATCTAGCATAACATCATGACCCCTAATTAATCAGAAAGTCAATTGTTTGACTACAAACCTTTCCATAGACAATATAGGTGCAATTATCCCTTCACCCTACTTTACCCCACTCAGTTCAAAGCATGGACTCATTGATAGTACTAAATACATCACATTTAGTCCAAGTGATGTTAGATCTTATCTCTGAGACTCATTACTCTTACAGATATATCACTAAAGACTATCTTTATGATATTTCCACTCTGGCTAGAGATTCCCGAGTAATGATTTCAACAAGAGATCGTAGGCATACTCTCCTTCTATTAGGCATGGTGAATCCTTTATTAGCTACTCAACTATTTTCGAATACCTCAAACTGTACCCAATAACCACCCTATGAGCGACCTTTCTTAAGGCAATAAGGAATGGAATCAAAGTATAGGATCAATATCCATGTTAACTTTGACCACCTCAAGTCTATGGATACTTGCACCGTTGCTATGATGAGATTATCATTGATATAGAATAGAGGATCCATGTGATAATCTCATAGCAGGTCATCCAATGAACATGACTACTCTAGCAAGCATCCATATGTTAATTGTAGACATCTCATGTCTATATATCATGAGATCTTTTGCTTGATCCAATCAAGGAATATAACATGTGTTAGTGTATCCGAATCAACAATATCCAGTCTTATTGATCCTATGACTAGGGATAATTTAGATATAATCATAACTGCACATGATAGGAATCTCAATATCATGATCTCATCATTATTTCCTTCATTCTATGTTTATATCACTGACTTCGGTAATTGATTTAAGATCTAATCAATTCATAATATAAAATGAATATCAATTAAACGAAATTGCCTTTTATTCATGTAAATAAGTTTATACAAGAAATGCTAAAGGTGATTGCCTTTAAAGTAGCTCTCTAACATACTCTCACTTGCACTAAAGCCAATCGCCTTTATATCTAATACCATAGGCAAGTAATGAGAGTCATACTTCTTTTGAGGAAGTGGCTTTGTGAGCAGTTAAGCAATATTATGATCAATGGGCATTTTCTTTACTTTTACATCACATCTACCTATGATCTCTCTAATCACATGGTAGTGTCTGAGCACATGTTTAGACTTTTGATAAGATTGTGGCTCCTTTGCTTATGCAATGGTTCCATTGTTATCACAGTACAACTATATCGGATCAAGAATGATGGGAACCTCTCCTAGCTCTATAATGAACTTCCTTATCTAAACTATTTCCTTAGCTACCTCAGAAGCTATAATGTACTATGCTTCAATTGTAGAATTTGAAGTCATTTCCTATTTAGAACTTTTCCAATTGACTTGCACCACTATTAAGTGTGAATACATATCTCGATTGGTATTTTAAGTCATTCCTATCAGTTTGGAAGTTGGCATATGTATACCCACTTACCTCAAGGTTTCCATACCAAGAATACATCCCTAGTACTTCTCAAGTACTTAAAGATATTCTTGACAGCCACCCAATGACCCTCACCAAGGTCCGACTGGTATATGCTCGTGACACTCAGACCATGTGATACATCAGGTCTAGTACATATCATAGCATACATGATTGATCCTTTAGCCAAAGCATATGGGATTAAACTCATACAAGTCCTCTTGTCTTGTGTTTTTGGACACATAGGCTTTGAAAGAGTACCATATGTCATGGGAATGAACCCTTTCTTACACTACTCCATGCTAAATCTTCTTAGCATCATGTCTATGTAGACTAAGAAAGACTAAGCAACTTCATTGATCTATCTCTATAGATCTTTATCCCCAAGATATAGGTTGCATCTCTAAGGTCTTTTATAGAGAAATTCTTGGAAAGCCAAACTTTAATGGTTTGAAGTACCGAGACATTGTTCCCCATAATTAATATGCCATCCACATATAATATGAGGGAAACGATTGCACTTCCACCAACCTTCTTATATACATAAGGTTCATCAGGATTTTATGTGAAACCAAACTCTTTGATTGTCTCATCAAATCATATGTTCCAAGTCCTAGAAGCTTGCTTCAATCCATAAATGGATCTTTGAAGCTTGCATACCTTTTCACCATCCTAAAATGTGAAGCCCTCTGGTTGTGTCATGTACACATCATCGGTATGATTTCCATTTAGCAAAGTCATCTTCACATCCATTTGTCATATCTCATAGTCATAATGAGCAACAATGGTTAGGGGTATCCTAATAGATTTAAGCATAGCTACTTCACTAAAAGTCTCATGATAACCAATTCCTTCTCTTTGACGATAACCCTTAGCTACTAGCCTAGCTTTATAGGTAACCACATTACCCTCCATGTAGGTCTTCCTTTTGAAGATCCATTTGCACCCTATAGGCTTTATGCCTTCGAGTGAGTCAACCAAGGTCCATACCTAGTTTTCATACATGGAATCTATTTCTGATTTCATGGCCTTTGGCCATTTATCATATTCTGAATTCTTCAGAACTTCTTTATAACTAGTAGGCTCATCATCCTCTATGAGCAAGATATCATTCTAATCGCTTATGAGAAATCCTGATCTCTCAGGAGTAGGTCATATCCTACTAGATCTATGAAGATCTTGTGTATCATAAGGTATAGTTGTTATTTCATATCTATAAATAATAGGGTCAGTTCAGGCAGTTGATTTGCCTTTGCTAGAGCATTTTGAACTTCTTCAAGTTCAACATTGTTCCCACTATCCCTTTTAAGAAGAAACTCTTTCTCAAAGAAGGTAGCATGCTTTGAAACAAACACCTTTTGTTCTAAAGGATTGTAGAATTGATATTCAATCGTTTCTTTAGGATATCCTACAACAGGCATCAGTCAGATTTAGCTTCAAGCTTATCTAACATTGTCCGCTTCACATAAGCTGGATAACCCACACTTTTATGTAAGAAAGTATAGGCTTCTCGCCTTTCTATATATCATATAAAGTAGTATCAACTATCTTAGAAGGGACTTCATTTAATATATAAATAGCAGTCATCAGTGCATAACCCCAAAAGAACTTCGGGAGTTCTGTTAAGCTCATCATTGACCTCACCATGTCTAATAAGGTTCGATTTCTCCTTTTAGCCATACCATTATGTTGTGGTGTGAAGGATGGAGTCCACTAGGATAAAATCTCATTATCTCTAAGATAAACCTGAAACTCTAGACTTAAGTATTCACCACCTCAATCAAATCTAAGTTTTTTAATACTTTCGCTAAGTTGTTTCTCTACTTCATGTCTGAATTCTTGGAACTTTTCAAATGCATCATACTTGTATCTCATAAGATAAACATACCCAAATCTTGAATAGTCATCAATAAAGTAATGAAGTAGGGATAACCACCTCTAGCGTGTACAGACATTGGGCTACATACATCTGAATGTATTAAGTCTAATAGTCCAGTGGCACTTTCATCCTTTCACTAAAAGGTGATTTTGTCATCTTGCCTAATAAATAAGATTCACATGTGTCATATGATTCATAATCAAATGACCCCAAGCTACCATCCTTGTATAGCCTAGTCATGTGCCTTTCACTTATATGGCCAAGGCGACAATGCCATAAGTAAGATGGTTTTGGTTTATTTATTGTAATCCTTTTATTATTATTATTATTATTATTATTATTATTATTGAATATAGAACCAGACATATCGAGAATAAAAATTCCATTGCAAAGAGTTCCAGTTCCATAAAGAATGTCATTTAACATTATAGAGCAACCATTGCTGCTAATTAGGAGTGGCAACGAGGCAGGTTCGGGGCAGATTTTCCAGTACCCAAAGCCCCGCCCCATCCCCGTCCCCATCCTAATCCCCTATGGGGAAAATTTTTCAATCCCTATCCTTGCATCCGACAAGGACGGGGATCCCCGATCCAATCCGATCTCCGATTTACATTATATATTTTTTATTTTAATTATTTTAATTAATTAGTTAATTAGTTAATTTTTTAAATAAAAAAATGTTTTTTTACTTTAAATAAATGTTACATTCTTATTTTATTATTTTTAAATTTATTAATTATGTTAAAAAACATATAATATTATATGTATAAATATAAATAAAATTATCGGGATGGGGGATATATATATCATCCTCGCCTTGTCCCTGATACAAAAAAATTCGGGGTCAAGGTGGGGCATAAAATATAAGAAAAAATCTGCACCGTTAGGGGCAAGGTCGGGGCAGGACACCGCAAGTCGGACTAAAATTGTCATCCCTACTGCTAATAGTGAAAGTAAATCCATTTCTATTCAAAGCAAAAATAGAAATAATATTCTTAGTTAAAGCAAGAACATAAAAGCAATTGTCTAATTCTATTGCAAGCCCACTAGGGAGTGTCAATACATAAGTTCCTACAGCTAATGCAGCAACTCTTACTCCATTGCTAGCGCGAAGGTCTGACTCTCCCTTCTTGAGCTGTCTATTATTCCTTAAGCCCTGCACATCAGTACATATGTGTGAGCCACATCCTATATCTAATACACATATGTCTTTACTAGAAACAATATTAACTTCAATAACAAATATACCTGAAGTAGATGGTGCATCTAATGCCTTTTTCTTCAAGTACTCCAGATAGGCCTTGTAGTTCCTCTTCCAACGACCATCTTTGACACAATAGAAGCAAGTCCCCTTTGAAGCAGTCTCTTTGGCCTTCTTCTTGGCCATGCCTCCCTTAGGCTTTGTGAACTTCTTCTTCTTGTTCTTTTTCTTCGAACTAGAAGAATCCACCAATATCACAACCTCACCTTCCTTTTTAATAGATGGCTATACTGTCTTGACCATATGGATAAGCTCGGGTATAATAGATGTAATCTTATTCATCTTATAGTTAAGCATAAAGTGTGCATAACTATAGGGCAAACTAGTGAGAATTAAGTTAATGCTTAATTCATGGTCCATTATAAAGCCCAATTGACCTAATCTCTCAATATACTCATTTATCTTCAGTACATGTTGCACTAAAGATGTCCCTTCAACCATCTTGGAGCAGAAGAGCAGCTTAGAGATATTGAACTGTTCAAATCTAGTTTGCTCATCAAAGAGATCCCTAAGATGGTAGTTTATGGTATTGGCATCCATAACCTCTACTTCTGAAGCTCTAGTGACATATGGCAAGCATAATATAGTACGCCAGCTCACTATCATCCAAATGCTTTCTATATGCTTCTAAACTCCTTTAGAAGCATCAACAGCAGAGGGATCGGGAAATAGCTCATCCAGGACATAGGCTATCTTTTTAGATTTGAGAACTATCCTTAAATTCCAAAGCCAATTGAGGAAGTTCGCCTCAGTCAACTTATTTGACTTGAGAATGGAACATAGATTCATATTTGAAGACATGATGAAGATTATAGCAACCAAGATGTAAAATAGATCATGTAGAAAATGTACATGAATGCATGATATTAGGTCTTTAATAAAACGTATTATGATTTCCACTATTTTATTGCGAATCCATAGCTCTCACTATGAACTAGAGAGAACTCGTTGGAAGTTCTCTTGATGGGTCAATATCCAATTCCAACTTAAGAAAAACCTTGAATCAGCTCAACAAGCCTTCTCAGGTCAAATCGGTTGGTATCTGGTCCATACTAATTGCATTTTACATGCAACTACTAAATTGTGCTATCAACTAATTGATGTATGCATAAATCATTAGGCTATCAACTCTTGATATATGTATATCTCATGTACACTTTCCCAATACTGCCTCAAATGTACATTGACCTTGAGTCAGCTCAACAAATTAATGAAATTAGTTAAGACCAACCTATTAATCATGAAATCATATTTCAATAGTTTAAACATATTCTTATAGGGCTGCCTTGAGTCAGCTTAACAACTCAACATCTAGAAGAACTCTGGTTCTTCCTACATTAATGAAAGATATTAATCTTAATTATTATTTATTTGTGGGATTTATTAATTAAGTCTCATCATGTTATGGCATGTTAAACATACATCTAATCATAGACATACATTCAATAGTTACAATAACTACATGGCATGATTATGGACAATCTAACATCAATCCTCAGAGCCATGGACAGATTGACTAGATCTAACCCAAGTAGATGCATGAATTACAATGTAGAAAAATTGGAAATCAAATTCCTAATTTTCTAAGTCTTCTTGTAAATAGCGCCAACTCCTTTGCTTCTTGCTTCTTGCTTCTTGCATCTTCTTCTATCCTAGTCCTATATAATCTAATTACATAATTCAAAATCGAAATTTCAATTTACATTTGAGGAGACTGAGATGAGAAGAGAAATACAAAAGGAAAGATAAGGAAAGGTAGGAAAACGTAGGCCCTATTTACCAAATACAAAACTAAATTCATGCATGAACAATATCATTGGTCAAGTCCATAATCATGCCATCATACACCCTTAGCATGTATTCTCTAATGCAAAAAAAAAAAAAATCTAGAAAAATGATATTTTGGATTCCTTTTGGCGATACCATATAACCATTATTTAATCTCATTAAATAATCACATGAACCATTAGAAATACTTTCTAATATGGAGATTATATTAATTAGATAATCAAATGATCATATCAAATATTACCTATTTTGCCTACTTTGATTAATTGAATTAATTCCTTATTAGCATATAATTTCTCTCTTTGGATTTTATCCCGTAATCACCTTAATTTTGATAAAATAATTAAACAATTTAATTATAATGTGTGTTCAATTAACCTAGTCATACTAGGATCAAAATTAATTCAACCCATCAATAATTCGAATCAAATTTCTAGAAAATTATATCATCTATTTGGGCATCTATAGATCAACTCAAGCCAATCCGAAGTACAATCTCGAACTAGCAAGCCAACCACAAAATAACAAAACCGAATCAATCAATCTCTAAAATTAAAATGAAATCAAGGAATGAATTAAAATTATTTTAGCACATACATAAATGTCAAAATAACTTCATAAATTTCCCAATATATGAATTAAAGGTGTTGGAAGAACAAAAAATTACATAACAAAATAAAACTGAAACTGGGCAATTTCTTGATTAGGATACCCTTTCCCGATCGGAACTTCTACGATTCTAGAAATTGACAAATCATTCTAAAACGTGTTTATAACACCCTCCCATATAGCATACTAGTCCGCTACATGATAGAGTACTACTTCATACATGATACTAAACTGTTAGCTTTTGTTCCCTTTTTAGCCTTTACCATATTTACATCTCATGATTTCGTTCATATATCCATGACAATATGTTCCATAAAAGTAATTATTATGCAATTAGGCTTAGGAAGAATATCCATAAATAATAAATCTGAGTTCAGGGCTAGACTCGCTCAAAATAAATCATCCATGAAAATCTTAATACATTAATCTTTTTTTTTTGAAACAAAAAGGTCCAATATCTCAAAATGCATGAATAAAGTAAAATGCATAATGTATGAGCTGACTCTGATTTTGACTGTTCTGATTGGCTCGGCTTCTTCTTGTCAACTCTTCTTATCAACTCTTCTTATGGCTCTGGACCTGTGTGCAGGAAACCCACACGCTAAGCAATCCAAACTCAGTGGTACATATAATCATATAAATTCTATCATGCATAGCACTCCAACATATTATAAACCAATTCATTTTTATCATTAGCATTTTACATGCCACATATCATACAATGCATTTATCGATCACGTCATATTATCATGCCAAAACATTTCATGCCATATCAACAGTAGCGTACCTGGTAAGCGAAAGTCATTCCTGTATTCATAAGAATAACAACACATTTATCTCTTTCCTATTCATTCATTTAATTTGCTTAATTACTCTATACTAGACTACCAGATACGGGTTGTGATTAGGGGCACTCTCGGAGCTGAAGCCACCCTACCCACCTTATCATAATTGTCTGTATCTGAACTTGAGTCAAGAGCGCTCTCGGAGCTGAAGCTAACTTGACTCATAACTGTATAAAATAATTGCTAGTATAATGGGTCAAGGGCACTCTCAGAGCTGAAAGCCATCTTGCCTTATAAAAATGCATGAAAAATCCTACAGTACCGTAACCAACCTTAATAGTGTCCATCTATCCTATAGTCAGACCTAATACAAGTAAGGGTATTTTAGTCATTTCTTTTAATTAATCGCTTGAGCCATAATCCATGGTTAAGATAACATTTCCATGATATCACATGACAACCCAAACATTGTAACATTTTATCATCATATTATCATAATCCATGTGTCATCATATGCATGTCTTTTTACCTCATGTCATGCCATAGCACAAAGTATATCATACCATAAACAACAAATCCATGTGTTTCCCATATTGCATCATAATAGGTTAGGCATATGTATTCCATATCAACAAAACTGGCATCATAACCTTTTATACAAGCAAGTCTATACCTTAGCACGCTGCGGCATGCCATTTTGGCATTAGTGCACTGGCCTGGCACATCCCTGGGCTATGTAGGCTTGGGGTCGTATGAGTCCTGACCGTGACTCCCCTTTCTAGATTGGGAAAGGCCCGATATTAGCAATGTGAAACTCAATTTTCACATACTGCCCTAAATCTCTTGATTCCAATGCACAACACAAGTTTCCAGAACACCATAGACCATAGAAACATACCATATTGTCATTTTAAACATGTCATAAACCATTGATTCCATAATATGCCAATAACTCGTGAAAAACATGATTAATCAAATGTCTTAAATCCATCTAATCAATACCAATTCATATAGATCATAATACATGGCATTTAGAAGATACAAAACATCCAATATACCTAGATACTAGTAAACATGCAGCTAGAAAGCGAATAAATATAATTATATGTACAAACCAACAACAATGGAGCCGGAACCCTCACTATAAATGTCTCTCACATGTTTTGATGTTCGTTTCCATCTTCTACCCCGTTCCCTAGCATTAGACATACGAATCAAAGGTCACAATCGTTCAATACCTTCTATTCATAAAGAACCACATTGAGAAATTGGGAAAACCCTAATTTAATGTGATTACAACCATTAAAGTGATGCTAAGGCTGTTAAACTATCATTAAATTTACCGAATAACATCTAGGAGTCAAGAATAGAGATGAACAATCTGATTCTAGAGGCTGTTTGGTAGAAGTCTCATGTTCTTGATGAAAAACATTAAAACCATAATTAATCCTTGATAAAATAATCCCAATTTCGTTTTCAGGTGTTTAGGTCAAGGAGAATCAATAAAGAATGAATGGGAGGGTTTCTAGAGTGTCTAATGTGTGCAGGTGTCAGCTGGGTTTCTAATTTGTGCAGAGTAGGGTGCAAAAACACGTATTTATATCGTGCAGACCAAAAGCGAGTCCCGACTGTGAAAACTGGTGTCCGAAGAGGGAAACCTTGCTCGACCACGAAATGACCTTTCCCGAGCAGGATTCAGTTCTGCTTACCAAAATATAAAATAAGCTAGAATTGACCCATTTTATATTCTTACTTTTAATTGTGAAAATACCCTTCAAAAATCCGCATAAATTCTAGGCCCTAAATTGTAGGCATTATAGTGTTTGCTTCTGCCCATTTTCAAAACAAGTGTTCCCAACATAATTTTTGACATTGGTAATCATCTCATGAACAACCAAAAGGGAGCAAATCATGGAATTAAATTAATTAACGATTTTAACCAATTTAAAACCCTAATTCAACAATTAAAATACAATCTGACATTAATTATATAAATCATATTTGTTTTAATCCATTCATCCATACATATTATAAAATCATCACATGAATAGAATATCATAGGGGAACAAAAGCATCAGCCATGTTTAATCAAATAGACTTTCAAACAAAGAACCTAAAATACCCTTTTTTCATACAATTTAATTGTTCTTCAAATTAAAATTGATTAAGACAATCATAAGAAGGCTATGATACCACAATTAGGATTACATACATATCATATATACAAGAGCACAGCGGAAATTTAAATTTTTTTAATCTCATTACAATGGAATAACCTATGTAGTCTTAACCAATTAATCATACATAGAGGGTTTAAAGAATATTACCTTTAATATTAGAGACTTGAAACCTTCGTTCAACTACTGGGTTGTCGTAAACCATAGTAATCCTTTATTGGATTACCTCTAATGGAAGTCCATGCGAAGGGAGAAGGAAGGAAACCTCTTAGGGAATGAGTGGGCAATAATCTCTTATGCTAGTAAGAGAGAATTGACCTTTTGAGAGGGGAACAAATTAACTATTAATTATGATGTTTGCAACACACTCTTGATGCCAGAAAAGGAACTATTTATAGTCCTTGAACATTTAGGGTTCAGAACCCTCGCTTATAGAATCCCAATCTGATTAGGTTTCCTAATTTAACATTGGTCCCAATCGGGAAACACATTTTCTGGTTAGGAGATGCCCAAATTGGGCGGTTCCCGGTTGTGACATCCCATGTCCTGAGCGGGACATACTGCAATTTTAGTCTAGTAGCATTTCCTGATCGCAAGCTAGACTTGTTGGAGTTTGCACATGCATCTCATGCACGTTACGTAGTGGAAAATTAAAATTTTACAAACTCCCAAAAGATGATCAACCTATGTAATCATGAACAATTAAAAATATCTAAAAATCGAAGATTATTACCTTTCAAAACCAAGTATTCCTCCTTCGATTCTCTTCTTACCGAGCTGTAGCAAACTATAGTAATCCTCTAGGATCACCTCTGGTGGTATCCACATGAAGAAAGAAGGGAGAAAACCTTTTAAGGGAATGACTTGGATTAATATAATGTGCTAGCAATAGAATTAATCCTTAAGAGAAGAGAAAAGGAACTAACACTTTAATTCTTTATGTTGCAGCTACACAAATAACCTGAAAAAGGACTATTTATAGTCCACAAGGAACTAAGGTTCGTAACCCTTGATTATAGAATTCTAATCAAATAAAAATTCCCAATCTTTCATATGTCTCGATTGGAAAACTTATTTCCCGCTCGGAAAATTGTCCATATCGAGCGAGTCCCGGTCAGGATTTTGTGCTGTTTCAATCAGTAGCTTTTTTCTAATCGGAAGACTCATTTTCCCAATCGAGACCTTCATCCCACCAACTACATTCCTGGTCGAGAATATGTCTGGACCTAGTTTTCTCTCGTTGTTTTGGATTCGATCCAAAAGCCCATTTTACTTCTCCTTCACACCTTCTGAAGGGTTTTGATCATGTATCACATACATATAACGCAGCGGAAAATAAAAATTTTCAAAACCCGAATCAAAGGATTTTCATGTGCCAATTAAAATTAATTTAATCAAAGAAAATTCAGAATTTATACCTTTATAATTTCTTGATTTTTCTTCAACTTCTCACCTTGTTGGGTTGTAGCAAACCACAACAATCCAATCTAGGATTGTCTCTAAC
>CATIWF010070990.1:0-13921 GCA_949630135.1 Balakata baccata
AATTATAAAGGTATAAATTCTGAATTTTCTTTGATTAAATTAGTTTTAATTGGCACATGAAAATCCTTTGATTCGGGTTTTGAAAATTTTTATTTTCCGCTGCGTTATATGTATGTGATACATGATCAAAACCCTTCACATTTAAATTCAAAGGATGAGAAATACCTGAAGGATCTGTAATCCTTTTACCTTTAGTCTTCTCCAAATTATTTAGATAAACCAAACAATTTCTCTTCCAATGACCATCCTTCTGACAGTAGAAGCAGGTTCCTTTGTTAGCCTTTGGTTTAAGCTGGCCTATAGTTGGAGCTTTTACATTCCCCTTACCCTTTTTGGGATGTAAAAAAGAGGGAGTGGAACTCTTTCCTATAGTGATCTTTTTTTTTCTTCCTCTTCTTTAGGTGAGAAGAAGTTGCTACTAATGCTTCTATCTCTTTCGTTTGGGGATTAACCATAATATTTTGGTGATAAACCAAATTTTGTTGCAGCTCTTACAAAGTGCGTTCCACTTTATTCAAATGGAAATTAAAAATGAAACTTCCATAAGAACGTAGAAGTGATGTTAGGATACGGTCTGTCTTAAGCTCTGCATCCATAAAGAAATTGAGGTCTTCAAGGCAATACATAAGCTTTATCATCTCACCAATATGTTCACCAACATCCTGACCTTCCTTTATTTTCATTTAGAATAGTCTATTGGAATAGTTAAAGCAAGTAGTCTTACTAGTCTTGCCATAACTTTCCTTTACTAATTCCAGAATATCATCACAAGCTTCTATCTTTTCATATTGCTCATGTAGGTTATTTTCCATAGAAGCAAGTATATAGCACTTTGCATACGTGTTCTTATAAACCCAATCCTTGTAATATTGTTATTCAGCCTCACTTGCATCAGCGACAAGCATTACAGGTTTTGACTTACTAGCAACATCCCATAAGTGTTGTTGGAGAAGCATCAACTTAAACAATCCATAAAATTAGGCCTGATGAGCCTATTACGGTCAAGGAGGTTTCAAGTCTAAAAAAAAGTCCCAGGGGTTTTTTTCATTCCAATTTTATCATTCAATTTGTTGTAAACATGTTTAGATTAAACTTTGTTATTGACTTGATCTTAGTTGTAGCCATGCTTAGCTAAATTATTTTGTTAGATGTTTAGTAGCTATCTAGGTTGTAAGAACTTTCCTTTTAATTTTAATGATGTTTGATTCCTTCCAATTTCAATTATACTTAATTAATTTAGAATTGGATGATGGATAGGCCAACCTTCATTTAATTTGGAATGAACATATTAAGTTATATTATTTGATGAACCATTTTATCTTAATCTAAACATTGAATTGGATATTGATTACACCATTAGTTTGGATAGTTAATGTTTAAAGTGAGAGCTAAAAAAATTGAATTTCATTATGCTTGAATGGACTTGGGAAAGGGATTGCAAACTAGGGATACTTACTAAATACCTAATTTAGTCTTATTAGTTAATAATTCAATTTTAATTGCTTTTATTTATTCAATTGCACTAATTTATTTAGTTCAATAATAAATCCTGAAAAACATTATTAGAATTGTAACACCCTTCGGTATAATTAGAAATCCCTCTAATTATGCCAAGAATAATATGATGCATGATATTCAAACTATGATCGAACAAAAATCTTTTTATGTACCATGGTCATGATGACTTGAAAAATGGAAACTAAAACACATTTTATTAAAATAAAGACTTTACTTCACAACCTTTAAAACTCTTGAGCTATATCCAACTCAACTATCACAAAACGTTCTCAAAATACAAAAGCAATATAAAAGTCTTTTTACAACTCAAAACCCATGAATTCGACCTATGCATATATCTCCAACCCTCCTCGTGTTCACTTGACATTTGACTCATTGGGCTTTATCTTCTTTTAACTTCAAGCATGTACCTCCAATCTATGTTAAGGGAAAAACTACACACATATTAAGTAACCAATGCCTATATATATATATATTCACTGATATCCTTACCTCTACCTTGAATAAGAATTATCTCTATCCTAGATTACACTCATTCCCATTTACCTACCATCAAACTACATTACAAATAACTATACGCACCACATATAAATACACACAACCACTTGTGCACGAGCTCAACATATATAAAACACAATCACAATTATCTGAGCACATGTCTCATTTAGTCTTGCCTAACATATCTCATGGGTTAATAGTGCTCACATAAGCTTCAGACCACCTAACCCATCTATAAATCAAGCTTTACCATGCTTCCCTAGCTGAGAGTGTTCAACATCGAGCTTTAGCCACCTCAACTAGTAAGACTAAGAGCGCTCAGTATCGAGATTCAACCACTTTAGTCTTACATAAACAAACCAAGCTCCACCAAGCTTTCCTCGTTGAAAGCATTCAATACTGAGCTTCAACCACCTTATTCTTCCTACCATGGTACCATGTTCAACTCTAAGCATATAGCTAGTCGACCCTAACACAGGCATAACAACCTTAGCCAAACATGTCACATTAAGCATTCCAAAATCATAATTGTTTCTTGATTAATTGAAGAAATAAAACACTCTTCATAGGGCTTTACAGCCTGGTTCATAGCATGCCTGACCGTGAGTCAAGTGGTGAACAAATATGTGTCTATTGCCCTAAATGATTCACATTCATAAACCCTTGGTTCACAACGATGAATCTAGAAATTTTCCAGATATCATGCCAAAACCTATTTCAAACAAATGCCATATGCAACCTATGGTTCACCAAGTGGAACCTTACTAAGAGCACTCAAAATTTAGTCATGTTTCATGCCATAAACATTCTCAATTCATACCATACCAATATGATTTCCACATTTAGATTATACCTTACACATCCATTTCACAATCCCATCAATATATATTTTACAAGTCTAGCACAAACTTACCTTGAGTGTAATACAATTACGTCATCTATCTCACTTAGCACATCTATATATCCATTACTATATACTTAAGCATCCTACATTCCCATTTATTATTCAATATTGCCAATTAGTATGCCATCACAAATTTCTTTACTCATTATAAGTTAAATGTCCTCAATGAAGCTTATTAACCATTTACATGTTCATTACTATGCTACTATACCAATTATTACATATTAGAGCCAATTAACGTGCCATTAATTCTTCTTAACAATTCATTGGGCATTTAAGAAATCCAACAAGTCAATCAATGTTCATGAGTATGACTTAATGTACCAATAACCTCATTCAGGCATTCAAGTCAATCAATCAACATGCAAACATGCATTAGGGTCGAATTAAAATACATATATGTTCATACCTCCTATGGAGCCAACAAACCCATAAGATTCTAAGCTTGCTAACCTCTTAGATGGTTACTCTACTATTTAAGGCACCTCTTATGCATAAACATAGCTATATGTCACTATCCATAACTATATCAAACCATATAACAAAAACCCTAACTCAAAAACCATTAAGCTAGGTCCCTATCTTTCGCAATACAACTTGTTTCTAAACTTAATCAAACCAAAAGATGAGATTTCCCTCGAGATAACTCAAGGTTCAATTTCAATCTAACCCATTTACAAATGGGGTAAACAACATCAACCACCTAAAAAATATAATCATAAAGAGATGAAAGATCATGTTTCTTTACCTCTTGAAGGTATAGAATGAAACTAAAAAGGTAGAGAAACCTAGTTCCCCTTGAGCTTCATACTTTGTCTCATAATGTAATTTTTTCTCTACATAAAAAAAACACTTTGCATAAAGAAAATTAAGGGTTCAAGAGGGAGAAACACATTGTTGACCTTATGGCGATTGATTTTTATTTTGATCTTGACAATCAAATTAAATGTTACAAATACCTTTATTTAGTATTGTTTTGATAATGTTTAAAGTTTCAAGTCATTTGCTTTTGACTTGCCTTGTGAAATAATCAAGAATATCCTAAAGACATGAAGGTCTCCCTCAAGATAGGGAAGTCCCGCTCAAAAAGAGTTTACAAATAAATAAAACGGTGTCCAGACCAGGAACACAACACCTTTGGTTCAATTGACATCCAATAGCGAATATAGACCGGGAAAGGGTTTCTCCCAATTGAGAAACATTTTGTCCCGTCTAGGGATACATTGTCATGACTAGGAAATTAATAAAAGATATGATCATTAGAAGGCACCTCCACCAAAACATGCCACATCAGCTAAGGAAGTCAAAACGGCTAAGTTTGACTGACCAGCTTCACGACTGAGAAAGGGTTCATGGTAGGGAAGCATTCGAAGTCACCACTCGAAAGATTCAAGTCAAAGGTTCCATGAAGAAGTCATGCCCGAGAAATAAGAATCCTAACTGGGAAATTTGATGGAAACTAGCCATTAGAGTCAAGACCCAATCAGAAGATGCCACGTGTCATTACTTGGTGGATGAACACATTTTTCGACAAGGAAAGGTACTTTTTCACTACCAGAAAATTGTATCTGCAGGTAGTATTAAATGCATTTGTAAGAGAATATTAGAGAGAGTTGTGGCACTCATTTGTAACGGCTAATTGGTGGGTAAGGAGTATAAATACTCTATTGAAAGGCCATTATGATAACTAACTATTTTCTAAGTGCTAAAAACTCTTGCTTATTTTCTTATTCTTTCAATCATTTATTGCTTGTAAGGGTTCAAGTGTTAGCCTTAAACACTTGGGTTAATCTTGTATTTGGGTTGTGTGTGAACTAAAGTATAAGGAATTGGCTGATGTATTAACCATTAAAACATAAGGGAATTTTGGGTTGAGTGTGAGCCTTTAGGAAAACACCTAGTTGCAAGTTAACTATCAAAACTCTCAAGTGTAATCTAAGGAATTAGATTAGTGAATACCTAATTATGATTGGGGAGAGGAAAATGGTTTATTAACACCCGAACCTTTATAAAATTTATGTCTCATTTTTTCCCTATTCTCCTTAATTTTCTTATCTATCCCTTATTGCAAAATTTTTAATTCCTCACCAATTCATCCCTTTTTCTTGGTATTTGTTAGGCAATAATTGGTATCAGAGTAAGGTCTAGTATTTAAGAATAATCAGCTCTAGCAAAGAACAACAAATGGCTAACGAAGGATTCCAAAGCCACTAACTATTCTTTGATGGATCCAACTCTACTTTATGGAAGTTTAGAATTAGATTCGTGAATACAAATGGGATAGTATTCATAAGAAGTTAACAACCTCAACAAAGAAAGACAATGAAGGTAAAGAGGCGATCCTTCCAAGGGATGAGTGGACTTAACCACATAAAAAGGCAAATAGCAAAAACAAGAAAGCCATGATAATTCCTGCAAGCTCTCTTTCTCTTGAAGAGTATGGAAGAGTTCAACATTGTCTAACCGCTCATAGTATGTGGAAGACTTGGGAGAACTACCAAGAAGGCACTAAGTAAGTCCGTTCAAGGAAGATTCAACTCCTTATAAATAAGTATAAACTCTTCAAGATAAAGCCAAATGAGTCCATCACCGACATGACAACTTGCCTCCTTACCATCATCAACGATATAAAGAAGTATGGAAGACATACAAGCCTTGAAGATGTCAACAACAAGATCTTAAGTAAGTTCGTTCAAGGAAGATTCAACTCCTTATAAATAAGTATAAACTCTTCAAGATAAAGCCAAATGAGTCCATCACCGACATGACAAACTGCCTCCTTACCATCATCAATGATATAAAGAAGTATGAAAGACATACAAGCCTTGAAGATGTCAACAACAAGATCTTAATGAGTCTTCTTATGAGAGACTGTGGCTCAAGAGTGGCGGGTATTAAAGAAGCCAATAAGGACTTGATGACTACTCTAGGTTTACTTGGGTAATTTTCTTAGCTCATAAGAATGATGCATTTGAAAATTTCAAGCACTTTGCTAAGAGGGTCTAAAATGAAAAGGGTTAATTTATCTCTAAGATTAGAAATAACCATAGCAGAGAGTCTGAAAATGAACTCTTTGAAAATTTTTGTTTAGAAAATGGTATGTCATATGATTTTTACACACTAAGAACTCCTCAAAAAAATGGGATAATTTAAAGGAAAAATCAAACATTGGTAGAGATGGCTAGAATAAAGCTTAATGAGTATGTATTACCGACCTACTTTTAGGCAGAAGCCACTAATATCGCTTGTTATATTTCAAATTGTGTTTTCAAAAGACCTTTTTTAAACAAAACCTCTTATGAGCTATGGAATGAAAGGAAACCCAAAATTTCATACCCTATAGTATTTGGTTGCAAATGTTTTATATTGAACACTAAGGATAACCTTGGAAAATTTGCCTCAAAATCAGATGAAGGCATATTTATTAATTGTTCCACCTCTAGCAAGGCTTATAGGGTCTTCAATAAAAGAACTTTAGTTGTAGAAGAGTTTATGCATGTTAATGTTGATGAAACTTATAAACTTGATCTTAGGAAAAGTATTCCCTTGGATGATGTTGTAGGTATCATGGAGAACCTCAATCTTGATTAAGATGATAATGGAGAATCATTAAAAAAGAGAATGGTCATGATGAGAAATAAAAGGAATAACATCAATAGGAAGATCAACCTCAAACCCAAGAGTAAGGAACCAATAAGCTACTAAGGGAGTGGAAGTTTATAAGAAACCACCCAAAGAAGCAAATCAATAGAGATCCTACAAAAGGTGTAAGTACTTAATCTAAGCTTCTTGATTCTAATCTTGCTTTTATCTCTCAAATTCAACTAAAGTCCATTGATTAAGCTTTGAGTGATGAAAGTTGGGTGATAGCTATGTAAGAGAAATTCAACCAATTTGAAAGAAACAAGGTTTGGCTTTTGGTTCCAAGACCTAAGGACTATTTAATTATTAGTCGTAAATGGGTTTATCAGAACAAATTAGATGAGGAAGGTAACATCAATGGAAACAAAACAAGAATGGTTGCCAAAATGTATTACCAAGAGGAATGCATTGATTATGATGAAACTTTTGCTCCCGTGGGAAGATTAAAAGCAATTTGTATTTTATTAGCATATATATGCCATATGAATTTTAAAATTTTTTCAAATGGATGTTAAAGTGCATTTTTTTAACGGTTTTATTTCGAAGGAAGTTTATGTTGAACAACCTCTTGATTTCGAAGATCATGCATTCCCAAATCATGTCTATAAGCTCACTAAAGCCTTGTGTGGATTGAAGCACGCCCTTAGAGCTTGTTAAGAAAGGCTTAATGCATTTCATCTTGACAATGAATTTTCCAAAGGACATGTTCATACTTTTTTATTAAAAGCATCAGCATGACACTTTCATTGTTCAAATTTATATTGATGACATTATCTTTATGTCTATTAATGAGAATCTTTGTTAAGAATTTGCTAAGTGTATGACTATGGAATTTGAGATGAGAATTATGGGAGAGCTTAAATTTTTCCTTGGTCTTCAAATCAACCAAAGCAAGGAAGGATCTTTATCAACCAATCCAAGTACTCAAAAGAGTTGATCAAAAAGTTGGGAATGGATAAATTAGGAATGCCAAGACCCCAATAAGCACATTAACAAGATTGGACAAGGATGAGAAGGGTTTAGCTATTGACGAAAAGCTTTATAGAGGTAAGATTGGTTCATTTCTTTATTTAATTGCCATTACACCCGATATTATGCGTAATATATGCTTACGAGCTAGATTTCAATCATGTGCTAATGCAGTGAAAAGAATTTTAAAGTATCTTCATGGCACAATACATTTAGGCATATAGTGTCCTAGAAATTCATCATTCCATATCATTGGTTTTTCGAATGCCAACTATGTTGATAATGTTTTATATAGAAAAAGCACATTTGAAACTTATCACTTTCTTAATAAATGTTTAGTTTCTTGGTTTACTAAGAAACAAGTTTCGGTTACCTTATCCACTACCGAAATAGAATATGTGGCAGCGAGTTGTTATTGCACCTAAATTCTTTGGATGAGACAACAACTCAAGGATTATGGTCATGTGATTGATCACATTCCTATCAAATATGATAACGCTAGCACAATAAATCTTTCAAAAAATCTCATTCAACATTCTAGGAGCAAGCACATTGACATTAGACATCATTTTTTAAAAGATTATGTCTAAAATGTTGATGTCGTGTTAGAATTTACTGACACTAACAACCAACTGACGGATATTTTCACCAAGTCTCTCAACAATGAAAGGTTTTGTTTTATAAAATAGGTGCTTTGTATGCTTGATGGGAGCACATTGATTTAAAATGTTTTTAAGTCATGTATTTGCATTTCCTCATATATTTGTACATTATGATGTGAATTATATGCTCTTGTTTGATTGATATAAATGTCATGCTTTTACTTGCCTTTATATGTGATTGTGTGCAAATTTTGAACATTTTTGTTCTTAAAGTCCAGTTTGATGAACTTTAAGGTCCAAATGGTAAAAAACAATCATGTTGATCATTTATAATATGCCACAATAGGATGCTTAAGTCAAATTTTTCATTTGTCCTTATACATTCCTATTTACATTTAGTTCCCGCTCGGGAAGCTTACTTCCCACTAGGGATAACCATTGCGCTCAGGAAACCCTTATCCCACTCGTGACATTTCAACTACTTGACCATTGTATCTTTTCCTTTTTCACGCTCGGGAAACACATATTCGCAATCTTGAAATTTGAAATTTTTCTAACTGTTACAGCTCTTTATCTTTTTCACGCTTAGGAAGCCTTTGGTCCCACTCAAGAAACGATATAGAAATTTAAATTTCATGATTGTAACGTGATTCTCGGTCGGGAATAGGCGTTTCCTCCTTGGGACTGTCTCAATGACAACTTTTCAAAACTGCCATTAACCATTTTCCAACGCTTCAAATTAGTCATAACTTCTCATTACTCACCCAAATGGTTATAATCCTCTTCTTTAACCTATAAATACCCTCATTCTTCACTTTACATTTTACTCTCTCTCTTGCCTTATCTTTCTAAAAACTCTCCTCTTTCTCACAAATCTTCTTTCTTCTTTTTTCAATGGCACCCAAGGATAGCACCTCCAAATCTCGTGCTTCAAAGGGGAAAGGCATAGCATTGTCCTCAAACTTCAATTCATATGAAGCCATCTTCCAAGCCTTCTCTAAGGAAGAGAAACTTCAATATGTAAGAATCATAAACTAGAAGTTCATCTCCAACAAACTTTTGGACTTGGATGACATGGAAATACTCTATATGAAGGATGAAATTATTATTGTCCTTGATAAGATGGGTTAGGTAACCTTTGTGATGCTTATGAAGGATGGGCATGATGAACTCACAACCGACTTCCTTTTAACTCTTCAAGTGGTCAAGGAATCTAAGCATCCTTTCGGATACTATAGAGTTTGATTTCTAATGTTTGATAAGTAACAAGAGGTGATCAAACAACAATTTGCAAATGCCTTTGGTTTCAAGACAGTAAGGTTGCTTAATGCTCAGTCTATGTATATTTCTCATCTTGATTTGAAGACCATCTTGACAAAAGATCCAATTCCAAACACATCAAAACCCTTTTTCACTTTCTTCTTCATTGAATCATCACTTTCACCACCAATGCTAGAAGTGAAAGTAATGAGAAGGTTTTTCTAGAAGACATCTTTTACCTTTATGCCATGGTACAACATAAACCCACTGAAACAGCCCTCATATGCCTTGATAAATTTAAATCCATGGCCATAGCAACCAAATGAACCATCTCTCTCAATGGCTAAATCATTTTCCTTGCCAAACAACTTGGCCTCATGACTGAGGAGCACACTCGTCTTCTCACTATTAATCACTCCAAATTTGAGAATCCCTTGGACAACTAATACCTGCTAAATTGCAAGACCTTACAAGGGTATGTATTAATTCTTTTATGTCTTTGGAGAACATGGAGCACAACAAGCAACCCAAGAAATGATAAGAAAAAAAGGGCTCACTTGTCTATTAAAGGAGAAGCCTCAAGTTTTCAAGAAACACAAGTCCAAGGAAGGCCTACAAAATTTGGCCCTCAAACTATCTCAATATAAGATTTATATGACTTGCAAATGAGATCCTTCAATGTGATGAAGAACATGACAATGCATCTTTACTTGGACATCCAAGGCCAAATGGGTCTAAATGTGTATCCACACAACTTTGAAGAGGCGACACCATTTGAAAGGGAGCAAGGCAATAAAGAAGAAGAGGGTGATGATGATGAGGAAGGGGATGCCTAACATCTCTGACTCTAACCTTTATGTTTTTTCCTTTGTGTCTTCTTAATTTTCCTTAGGCTTTATGTCTTAGATTGTGGTTTATGCATTCATGGTCACACATTTTTTAATCTTTATGTACCATATCTTTAATTTCAATAAAATTGGCTTGTTTTTCCATTTATCTCTCTTATTTTATCTCTCTGTGGTGATTGATATACCTTTTATTCGTTTTGATCTTGCCAAAGCGGGAGAAAAATGGTGAACACTTAAGCAAAAATTAAATCAATTTTGGATTGGTAACTAAGTAAAAAATTGTTAACTTTTAACAATTTTGTTTGACTTAATTGTTCAACATGCAAACATGCTTAAATTGCTATAAAACTTTGTATACATATTTTTCTATACTTGAATTTTATTTCTTCACTATTAATTTGTTATTTTTGCTTAGTTTGAAAGTCAAAATCAAAAAGGGAGAGATTGTTGACCTTAGGGTGATTAATCTCTATTTTGATTTTGACAATCAAATTAAATGTTATTAATACCTTTATTTAGTGTTGTTTTAATAGTGTTTAAAATTTCAAGTTATTTGGTTTTGATTTGCCTTATGAACAAATCAAGAATATCTTGAAGATGTGAAAGTCCTATTCAGGACAGGGAAGTCCCACCCAGGAAGAGTTTATAGACCAGAAAAATGGTGTCCAAATGGGGAACATAATGCCTTTGGTTCACTTGAGATCCAGTAGCGAATATGGACCGAGAAAAAGTATCTCCCAATTGGGAAACTTTTTGCCCCGTCTAGGAATACATTGTCAAGACCAGAAAATTCATAAAAGATATGACTGTTAGAAGGTGCCTCCACCAAAATATGTCACATTAGCTGAGGAAGTAAAAACGGCCAAGTTTGATTGACTAGTTTCATAACCGGGAAAGGGTTCCCGACCGGGAAGCATTCGAAGTCAGCACTCCAAACATTCAAGTCAAAGGTTCCATGAAGAAGTCCCACCCAAGAAATGAGAATTTTGATCGAGAAATTTGTTTGGAAACAAGCTATTAGAGTCAAGCCCCAATCAAAAGATGCCATGTGTCATTACTTGGTGGACAAACACGACCGGAAACAGTCTATGTAAGCAACATTAAATGTACTTGTAAGAGAACGTAGAGAGAGATATGACACTCATTTGTAATGACTAATTAGTGGGTAATTAGTATAAATGCCCTATCAAAAGACCATTTATGATAATCAACTACTTTCTAAGTGCTAAAAACTATTGCAATTTATTTTCTCAATCTTTGAATCATTTATTACTTATAATGATTCAATGTTAGCATTAAACACTTGGATTAGTCTTGTATTTCGGTTCTGTGTGAACCAAAGTATAAAAAATTGGTTGTTGTGTTAACAATTAAAATACAAGGGAATATTGGGTTAGCTAGTAAAACTCTCAAGTGTAATATAAGGAATTAAATTAATGAATGCCCAATTACAATTGAGGAGAGGAGTAGGGTTCGTTAACACCATGTTGCCCAAACAATTACCAAGAAGGGGGAGGGGGGTGAATTAGTAGGAAGTTAAAAATTTGCACTCACAAGATAGTAGAAGAAAAGGAGAAGATTGAGACACAAATTTTATAAAGGTTCAGGTGTTTACTAACCCTACTCCTCTTCCCAACTTAGATTGGGTATTCACTGATCTAATCACTTAAATTACAATCTTTGGAGTTTTAACAAGTTCACTCTCAACTAGGTGTTTTATCAAGGTTAACACTCAATCCAAATTTCTCTTGTGTTTTGTGGCTCACACTACCCAATTACAAGATAACTCAAGTGTTTTAATATTAACACTTGAACCCTTATACCAAAACAATTAATGAAAGGATTGACAAAATAAATTGCAATAGCTTTTGCACTTGTTAAGTTGTTGGATCTATTGTAAATGGCCTTTTGGTAAGGTATTTATACTGATTACCTACCAATTAGCCATTACAAATTAGTGTCATAACTCTTTCTAACGTTTTCTTACAAGTGCATTTAATGCTGTCTGCAGAGAGAAGTGTCCCGGTCGGGAACCATGCTTTCTTGGTATGGAAATGTCCACTTTTGATACATGGCGGCTTCTGATTGACTGAAAATCCCTACAGCTAGTTTTAATTCAATTTTCCCGATCGGGAATCCAGTCGGGACTTGCCCGACGATGCCACTGCCAAAAAGTTGGGTCTGAATGAGTCCCACTCGATACTACCATTCCCGGTTGGGAAACTGAGTGTCCCGATCGGGACATACCATGTCCCTGTCTACTTTTGCTACTGGAACTTTTGGGTCATCATTCTGTAAAGTTTTCTGGTATGGAGACTTGTTTTGCTTAGTCTGTACCACAGTCCCAATTGGGACATTATTGTCCCGGTCTGGAAAACGCCGGTCTTGGTCGGAACATGCCCTGTCCCGGTCTGCTTTTACTACTGGAAGTTTGAAACACTTGGAGACAGCATTTTTTTGGTCTGGACATGTAACGTCCAGGTCTGTACTCCTGTCCCGGTCGGGAGTTATACGTCTCTAGGAAATTCTTGAGTTGTTCAATGAGGAAACCTTAACCAAATGTGCTAAAACTTTGAACACTATAAAAACAACACTCAACAAGAATATTAGTAATAATTAATTTGATTATCAAGATCAAAATAGAGAGCAATCACCCTTTGGTTAACGCAAACAATAATACAATTGAGCTGCTTGGGTTGATAGGACAAATGGTTCATTATTGTTGTATTGTCTTACATAGTTTACCTCAACAATGTTATAGTGCTTGTGAATCCTTTTACTTATATTTGATGTAGGATCAAACCAATCACACATTAAGAGAAATTTATAGTTGATTAGCTAGTTAGGATACTCTAATTGTACAACTTTTCTTAGTTGACCATACCAATCATTCACGTTATGGCTATAGTTTTTGCCTTTTATGCAAATCCCATTGTTCATTGACTTTGTGCTTGAACCATATCTGAGTGTATGAAATTTATATAGATTCACAAAATTTCCAATGTATGTTGTAACAATTCCCAAAATACCTTTTATGAGATCTTTAAGAAACTCGTTGTGGATACCAGAGTTAGGATCATATGCCTGAAGTAATATAATATTGTTATTCACATTCCTGTTAAGCATATTAAATTTAATTAATTAACATAGAGTTAGGCTCACATAGGTATGTTTTGAACTTAAAGCAAAATCCACCTCAAGTTTAGCTTCCACTTTTGCATAAGTAATATTCAAATTCAGGTGTTACAACATATCAACATAAATCCTATCATTTTATTGACTATTTAAAATGTTAAATTTAAAATAATTAAATTGCAAATAGTTGAGTATAGAGTAGGCGTTTTTGAGTGAAAGAAATATTAACTCGATATATGGTTCAACTTCTTCACAACTAAACAAAATATAACAATGAGCAACCTTATATTCTTGAGGATTGATATGTCTCTTTTTGGAACGATCAAGTGGTCTACCACTGTATTTGAAATCAGAGAGGTTTATAGGGTTCGTCAAATGGAATATAATTGCTCAAATAAATTTATATGCAATAGTTGAAGAGGTCTAGATGTGCTTACACAATTTTTGATTTTGAAGGAGGATTTGTGTTGCTTGCCTCTTTGACATGGCTCACAAGTTTTATCCTTCGAATAATTGACCTTTGGTAGTCCATCTACTAGTTCATA